>WUQG02404481.1:0-17060 GCA_011317285.2 Androctonus mauritanicus | reverse complement strand
GATTGGTATTAATGGTTAATACCAATCATTAATACCGTATACCTAATTGGTTAATACCAATCGTTAAAACGGTATTAACGAATGGTATTAATGGTTAACACTATTAATCACCAACCGTTAATACCATTAATGGTATTAATAGTATTAACGGTATTAACGATTGGTATTAATGGTTAATACCAATCGTTAAAACAGTATTAACGAATGGTATTGATATTGGAATGGTGATGATAAATCTCAGAATTACCAATTTTGAATACAAACTGATGGTGTAACATTGGAGAGACGTTTCCTTGTTAATTCTGGAAAAATATTTTAAAAGGATCTTAGATAAATATTAACCTTTTAAACATATTTTTCATAAATCTAGAAAATTCGTTAGTATCGGATTAAGATAAACATTTGTTTAATTTTTAACCATTTAATTTTAATAATGTACTTTTTAGATAGTTTGACAAACTGAAGAGATTATGTTTATAAAAAAAATATTACTTTTTAATTTAGAAAACAAAGGATATATAAATGGAAAAATACTGAATAATAACAATAAAATTCCTCAGGAATCATGCGTTATTCAAGTGGATGAGAAAAATTTGAAGAATGTTCCTTTAGATGATGATGATGAAGATGCTCCTTTAACACAGGTAAGATGACCGAATTAAATAGCTTAAATATTATTTTCCGAAAGGCAGAATTATATTTAAAGAAATAAAACTATTAATATCTTCTATCGATTTTGATATTTGAATCTAGAAAATTTATAATGACCAAGATTAGCAGCCCAGATTTTGAATGAGATACTTTATTTTTATGATCGATAATATTGGAAAATTGTAATTCATAACAGTTCTAAATTATTATAAAATTTAAAGTAACTCAATATATATTTTTTGACGATAATCCAAATAATTTATTTTCATTTAAATATAAGTAAAATTTACAATATATACAACTTGAACAAACGAAGGATATGGTACATACAAACGATATGGGTATACAACATATACAACTTGTACAAACGAAAAATATTTTTAAATTGATGAACTATGAACAGATATGATATAGAATCAATGAATTTTTATTAATTGATTTATCATATCGCTTTCGAGAACACAAATCTTCAAAGTTTCTTTCCGCTACATTAGTTTTATATATTTAACTAGCCACATCCTCAAATTGGACTTAATAATTCCTAAACAACGATAATTATATTGACTAGACTCCTAGGGGGGAGAATCCTATACCTTGAACCACCTTGTACCTCGGGTCACACCGATTATCTATAATATTTGTGTACGAAAAAAAATTTTTTTTGAAGTAAATGCAATAATTAGTAATGGCAACACTTTATATCCAGTAGCCATCTTGTTAACTTCTGTATGTGAGAGGACAATGTTATATTAATACTACACATTTTATTATTTAGTTTATCTTATAATAGTTAGTGCATAATATTTATTAACTGTAATATTTTTTCATATTCGTGACGTGGAGCAATGGTTTTTCATTGATTGTTACAATATATCTGATTGATGTAAAACAAATGAGTTATATTTGAAAATTTCATGTGTATAATCAATATTATATTATGATAATCAGTTCCTAAACAACGATAATTATGTTGACTAGACTCCTAGGTAAGACTCCTGTACCTTGAACCACCTTGTACCTCGGGTCACACCGATTATCTATAATATTTGTGTGTGAGAAAAAAAAATATTTGAAATAAATGCAATAATTAGTAATGGCAACACTTTATATCCAGTAGCCATCTTGTTAATTTCTGTATGAGAGAGGACAATGTTATATTAAAACCACACATTTTTATTATTTAGTTTATCTTACAATAATTAATGGATAATATTTATTAAGTGTGATCTTTTTTCATATTCGTGACGAGAAACAATTGTTTTTCATTGATTGATGCAATATGTCTGATTGATATAAAACAAATGAGTTAGGTCTATATTTGAAAATTTCATGTTATGGATTATATATTATCCTAGTTACTAGGGCGGTTTAATTATTAATAAAATAATAATAATAATAAAATTAATTTTTTCTAAAATATTACGATAATCACTTTAGCTGTTGAAACAATGTCTGGACGAATTTGGAATTCAAGATGCAGTATGGAGTACCAACAAAGAGAAAACCTATCACCAGGTTTGAAAAATGAACTTTTTTTTCGCAAAGAGTTAAAATATGATATATTTATGTTTTAACACAGATGCATTTTGATATAACACAAATACATTTTGTTTTAAATCAGATTTATTTTCCCTGTGGATCCGGATTAAGGTCAGATTATGTACTGAGAAGATTAATGGAGAAAGGAATCGGTGTCAGATCGGGATCTACCATTGGGTAGGTATAAAAGTAACAAAATTAGGCTATGCAGAAATTTTTACTAATATAAATATTAATTTTATCTCGCAGTGTTGTGCCGTGCGCAGTATTTTATCGAGATGAAGATTTAGATTCAAATAGTTCGTCCGAAGAAGAGCAGGAAACGTAAATTTATTTTTAATATAATATACAATATCTAAAATCCTAGAATTATTATAAAAAATTTAATTATCAGAATGATTTATTTAAATCTATTATGAAGTTTTTATAAGCTTAAAATCTTAAAATATTTGAAGTTTTTTATAAAAATAATCGCGCATAAAGTTCAGTAAACGCATTACCCATACTTCATGTATCAATTATATACGAATTTTGCTATTCAACAATAAATACCATATTAAATGATTTGAATATTGATTATTGCTTAATTCTATTACTGTCTTCACAATTGCCAAGTATGTAATATTTATATAAATAAGTAAAATATATGAGATAAATATTATATGATTGATGAGATAATTAAAACTGCTGGAGCGATAATATTACAATTAATATAATATTTGAAGGCTATAATGTTTAAATGGAAATGCCAAATTTATTGATTGTTAACTATGCAATTATTCTATAAATTTTATTTTAAAATCAAAGGCTTATTATTTTTATTCAATAACACAGGGAGATTATGATGTGACATATATACGCACACAAATATATGTATATACTATATATACCAGTGACGTCATTAAGGTAGTGCGTCATTAAAGTGGTGCAATGGTTTCATCCGGTGGATGCAACCCGTACCGGATGAAACCATTGTGGAGATGACACCCAATATTTTCAAACGTATGTTAAAAAATTACATTTTTTGCAAATTTTACAACTGTAAGCCCTTTTTAACATACTTATGATCAAGCACTAAGGTACCTAGTATATATGGCTTTTAATGTTTAGGTTCTAACAATAATTGATATTCCCTATCAACTCTTAAATCTATGCTTTCTAACGACTAAACATTTTATATAATATTGAGGGAGAAAGGGTGACACCATGAATTACCGCACCGGATGACACCAATGCTAGAGATGACACTGATACAGTAGAACCCCGTTTATACGTTTTTGAAGGGGATTGATAAAAATTATGTATTAAGTGAGATTAACGTTAAAATGAAACTTTTTATTTTAACTTTAAATGTTGAAAAAATACATTAAAAATTAAAATTTAAAAAAGTTAAACCTACATGCTGAATTATATATATTTATTCCATACATCAGAACTTAAAATTAAGAAATTTAGTTAACCATGATGGGCAAACACAGTTATTTTGGCATAAAGAAAGAATCAATTGTAGTTAGTTTTTTGGATGCGATACTACATTCGTAGATCGAGCCTTCATATGCAACTGCTGTACACATCTTGTCATCACTAATGTTTTTTGATCTGATGTAACGTTGTGTTACTTGCAGTTTAACACAACGTTCATAACGTCGTTAGAAAGACTGGTGGATGAGTTTTGGTTTTGTATTCATTCTATTTTCTATTTGGTAAGATAATGTAGTGTATAGTATAACAAATTGTTCCTTGGTCAAAAAAGTTTGGCCAAGATTTCTTGGATTTTATGTATAAGTGCGACCAAACGACTCTGAGGGAATAAAAATAATAGCGTACAAATGCCAAAACGTATAAATGGAAAACGTGCGAGTTCGATGATTTTACACGTAAAATCGAAAGAGTGTACAAAACACACCGTACAAGTGCGACATAACGTAGAAGTGAGAAACGTATAAACGGGATTCTACTGTATATACATGATATATTCGAAAAGTCTGTATAAACTTTGAAGATTGAGTTTCTTACAAGTAAATTAAATGATTTACATAAGCTTGTATTCATATATAGAAATATTTATTTTCAGAGTTATATGCTTCTTACAATTTACACTTTGATAAAATTAAGTATTTTGAGACCATTTTTTTAAAAAAACGTTGGTTTCTTTCTATTGATCTATTGGCTCTGCTTGATGAATTTACTTTCTTGTTCTGTTTTTGTTTTTGGGAATCCTATAATTCGGAAAATAAACATTTTTGAACACACATCTATATAAACTTTTTTCTTGTTTTGGTAAAAGAAATTCATTCTTAAAGCTTGTACAAATCTTTTAGATATATCCAGTATAAGAATAATATAGTATATAAATTAGAATATATATATATATTCAGAGCCGGTTCATAGGTGATGCGACGAAGCAACTGCCCCAGGCACCAGATTGATATAGGCGCCAAAAAAATATTAAATATTTTTTTTGTAAAAATATTAAATATATAATGAAGAACAAAAAAATATTAATGTGTTAAAGTTCGTACAAAATGATAAAATTATGTTGTTGTAGCAGTGTAAGAATTTTGTTAGCGCTATCTGTAACTGTAGCTGCAGCTGAGGGCAGTTTTTCTAAACTGAAAATCTTAAAAAATTTTTTATGAACAACAACAACAACAACCAAAGATCGAATGAAATGATCTTGTATGTACAGAAGACGATGTCTAAAACAATAAATTATAAAAATGCAGTCAAGCAACTTGCTGCAATAAAAGCTAGAAGAGTAATTTAGAACAAATTATATTCAATTTTTCTGTTTTTTAAGTATTGTAATGTTCAAATTATTTTTGTTCTTTTTTAAATATAAATAAAACTTAGAGTTTTTCGAAAAAATAAAAGGTGCCGATTTTAAAACTTCCCTCAAGCACCACAATTTGTCTCCTTGGTCTTGTATATATATATAGTCTATATATGTAAAAATGTATACATATATTTATATATATCTGTGTGTATATATACATAAACACAGATATATATGAATAGATATATATATTGTACATATATTTACATATATATCTGTGTTTGTGTAGACCCTATATATATGCAGGGTGCCCACGTTTCTATGGACCAGGCATTTCTTTCAATTAATGTCTACATATTTTATCTAGTAATGAAGAAAACTTAATAAGATTTATGACTATAATTCCCTATTTCCTAAAATATTTCAAGGTATAAGATTATTGGAGAATCAATTTAATTTTTTTTCATATTATGATAATACTTTACACTGAATCAAGAATCTGTCTATCGGATTTCATACTGCCAGCCATCGAAGTTAGGAATAAACAAATTATTTAGCATATGTGAAATCATATTATAGATTGTTTATACAGTATTTAACTGTCATTACGTATACGATGCTATTACATAAATTTCTAATAAAAATCATAGATCTTAACTTTAAAATCATTCCTATAGAAATTGTTATAACTTATTGTAGAAATTTTTCATGTAGAGAACTGTAAAATTCACTTTCTAAATGTTAGTGCCAAAAGAGAATATGATATTTTCAGCTCTTCTGTTTAAAATATTCGATGTTAGGATTATTATGGGCACTAGAATGCAACGCCGCTTAATAATCACCAATTGAAAAGCGATGCAAAACAATTAAAATTTTTTCTCAGGTTGTTCTGTAAGATCGAAAACGATGTAAACATGTCAAAACACAATTTTACTTTTATAGGACATCCTGCATAAATTATTTATATTATGAATAATTATTAAGAAGAAATTAATTTATCTAAAGAGAGTACAGTATTAAAAATGGTATTACTGAGAGAAAATGGAGAAATTTACAAAAACATTACAACTGATAGTATCACAGCTTAAATATCAGATATTTAAGCATTTGATAGCATTTAGTAAATCATATGTAGTGAACTGTAAATTTCTATTTGATTTTATTTGAATTTCTTGATTTTTACCATAGACATCGGATTCTTAAAAAATATGTATAAAACTGATTAAATAAATATTTAATTTATGACTTATTAATATCTAGCAGGGGAAAACTAAAAAATGTAATTGTACTATATAGATAACGAACGATATAATGCCATTTGTTCTAAAAAAATTTTTATTTCTATTCTATAAAGTGTTACATGGATGGTATCTATATGTACCACTGCCTGGTTAGCGATATACTTTCCAAAGAAAAATCACACAGTCTTTAGTCTCTGAAACTAAATCTTTAGTCTACATACACATCTAAATCATGTAGTAAGAGAGAAGAATTCTTCTTCCTACTGTCAAATACTGATTTCATATATCACTGTTAATGATATATGAAAAAACAGGTAGTACTAAGACCAGTAGGAAAAGATAATTCTAGAAAAATTCCAGGAGTTCTCCTAAACAACACATTAGAAGGTTAGCGACTACAGTGGTACAAATGTAATCCATAGCCTGTTATAAGGAATTTTTTTGGTGGTACATATTTATACCACTACCTGTTAAAGGGTTAAGATAATCATTTTAATCTACTTTCTTAAATATCTCCGAAAATATCGGTGGTAGGAAAATAATTTTACCACGAAAATTTCATAAAAAAAATTGGTGGAATCAGATTCCGTTATAAAAATAATCCACTTCCATTCGAAAAAACAATATTGAAGCACGCGCAGAAAAAAAAAATATTAATGACGATTGTAATTAGGAAGGAAAATGTAACAGGACACGTGTTTTACATTTTTCACGTATACTCGATAGTTTTCGAGAAAAATGCCTGGTCCATAGAAACGTGGGCACCCTGTATATACTGCTACCAATTTTTTCGAATAATGTATATCAATACAAGTAAAATATTTAGATTTTTAATGAAAACAAGAACTGATTTTTATATTGAAAATTTTATTGAAAATTTTATATTAGCCTATACAGTGCATATTTTCTCTGTTTAGTATTCTAAATAGAAAAAAATAAAATTTTCATTAAAAATAAATAAAATTAGTCTCGCTGGTTTCTAATTTCAGCACAGAATTCAAAGAGAGAAATATTGATGACACTTAACATTGTATTAAGATATTTAAGTAGAGGTAATTTATTTACCTGGTTCCGAATTACATTGTTTCGGTACAATATCTTTGATAAATAGAAGAATGTTTATCTTTTTTACATCATTTTATCTCGTGTAACATCATGTTTGAATCAAGCATTTCAATATTTGTTTTCTCAAATGTTCGTTATTGCTACGTTCACTTTTTTTGAATTTAATCCTTCACATGTGCAGCAATTTTTTTCTCAAATTATCTTAAATGCGTTTTTTAAATAAATAAATCATCATCACTTTATTTATATTCAAAATATATATATATAAAAAAATTATCGAATATTTTACACAAAATGTGATTTTATAATCAATAAATACTGATATTTTATTCACACAAAAAAATAAATTTTATGCTAATCAAACACTGCAGTGTATATTATTGCAATTAATTAATTTTTTTAAAATAAACATTTTATAAATTAATAATTATTTTGGATATAAGATGTTTCTTATTGTTGGATATATTTACATAAAATTATCAAATTTTATATTGCAGAAAACAGATATAATATATAAAAATCATCACAGATATACTATATAAAATGACACTCTTAATGCCTTTAACTGCTTTTGTCATTAGATTTTTATAATGAACAATTAAATGAGACTTTAATTAGGTTTCTGAATCAAAAAATTTCACTTTGGAATGCATCTTCTCTTTATAACATATAAAGACATGTAGAAAATATGGAAAAACGCATTCGATTTATGTCGTCTTTATATACATTGCTATTTCTGTAAAAGTAAAACACTCCAACATAAATAAGAGATAAATATATACCTATACAGTTTATGTTTATGGAAAGCCATTTATACATTATTAAAAATATTAATATTAATATAATAAAACGTCCAACGTCATCATTGTTTATGTTTGGTATATCCTTGATTAAAAATGTTTAAAAAAGCAAAATACGATTTTTCTTCAATAATTATGTTTTTATTTTATAGAATTTTTAAGAATATTTTAGTTTAACAGAGTTTAAAATTAGTATAAATGATTTAAAAACGTTTGTATATGAAATAACAGGAATTAAAATAATTTTCCAACAATAAACATTATTAATAACTTATTTTATAAAATATAGTAATTGTATTATAAAGGAATTTAATAAAACCAAATGATCTTCAAAATTAGCTTTTACCTTGCCTATTTAGAATGAAATATTTTTGAAAAATTCTATTATTTTCTTTAGATAGAATACAAAATATTTATAGTGGCTGACTGTAGATGACAATATTAAAGTTATTGAGAAGTATTTGATAAATTTATCTATCTAGGAAATACTTTTCAATAAATTTCCATAAAAGTATTATTTTTTTTACACTTTTAATCTTTAAAATATTATTCTTCAATTACAGTTTTTATTTATGTCCATGCTTTCTCCTACTTGTTGTTAGTCACCATCGCAAAAACATCAGTAAATCCTTGCCTCCAAAGTTTCAATAGCAAAAACTGGTGTCAAAATATAAATAATCTCTATACTGTTATCTTAATTAAATTCAACTCTACTGTAGATTGCATTTAATAAACAGATATTGCAAACAGAATTATATATATAGCATATAGTTAATGTGCAAGATATATAATTATATCATATAATAATTTGGGTACTGTATTTATTGTTGTAGTTCATATTTTTAGATTATTATGTAATATTTATTAATGTTGTTTTTTATATTTCATTGTTTATTAAAATTTACTTATTAAAAGATATTGTGAATATATATATATTGTATAATAATGAATTGTCGTCGGATGGCCGCATGATAAAATAATCGATTACTATCTTACAAGTTAGAGGATCCAGGCTCAATTCCGGTTCCACATCTCCATTTTATCAAGAGAGATTCGGGTTCGCTTGTTGGTCCCATTCTTCAATCTTTTCAGGTGACTCCATCGTGGTATTAGCCAATCTCTAATTGAGCTTTAAAAGTGGCCACTGTTCGAAATATACCCATGTGTGATATGAAGGATTAACTAATTCTAATCTAACCTTAAATTCAATTATTTAACGAGCAGCTCCAAAAAGAATTAAAATTGCCTACTTCCGAAGATATCAATTATTTAAAATTTCTATGTCCAATTTTAATATTGATTTAACTAGCATAGATGTCATAATAATGTCATGGTGATGGCATTAGTTTTGCGTCATTGAGACATCATAAATTATCGATTTGATGGCGTCGCCCATTATTACATCATAACGATGTCACAATTCCGATATGATGCCATTCAAATCAGATAAGCCATATGTTACCATCTTACTACTATACTGTTAGCTCTTAGCGCCATCTAAGGCAATAATATAAAATAATATTTTTAACAAAATTTTTGATAAAAAATATTATTTTATATTATTGCCATAGATGGCGCTAAGGGCAATTTTATCCCGCAGGAACTTTTTGATAGACATTTATAAAATTTATCAGTATTGTCAAAATATTAATAGAAAATTTGAAATGAATTGAATTAATCTTATAGATCCCTTTGGACCTCAGAAAATTAAACGTCTCCATTTTTTTTTTTTTGTTTTTAAATAGACATTTAATTTTCTGAGATTTCCCTATAATAACTAAAAATTGTGGAAATATTTAAAAGATTATTATGGCATTCAGCATAAGGGCTATGATATTGAAGATTACATTGAAGAACACTCATAGAAGTCATGGCAATCTGTATATTATTTATAAATATAGTAACTGTATGCTAGAAATCTTAACTGCAAATTAGATGCAGTTGAGATTTCTAGCATACAGTTATTATATTTATAAACAATATACATTATGACCATGACTTCTATGCAGTGCTGTTTATAGGTATGCATACCTTTTTAACCTCAGAATATTACTTCTTGTAAGTGCCATCTTTTCTAAATTTATCATTCTTATTCCTCCAATTAAATTTATCAATAGTATAATAGTATAGATACTTCTCTTACAGTTACTTTCTACAGTTAATGCGACTTAAAGAAATTAATTCAATTCAAAATTTATAATAGCATTTCAATGTTTTCTTCAGAAAGAAATTAATACAATAAAGTGTATTTTAATAAATTTTTATTAATTCTAAATTATGATGTTTACTGGCTGAATAGGAATTTTTCAGTCATTTATATCAACACGAAAAGGAAAAAAATGAAATCTATAGACTCAAAAAAAAAAAAAAAAAACGTTTTCCCATTTCAAAGATTAAAGTTAGGAACTAAAGAACATAAAATGCTAGGAATTAAATGTATATCAATCGTTAGTTTTTTATTGTAATAATAAAATACCTAAGATTGAAACTAAACGATTGTTAAACTTTTATATACTATACTGTAAATTAAGCTTTTATAAAATTTAAATAATTATTTATAAACAAATAAAAAGCGAAAATAAATTTCGATTTAGGCTAATTTTATTTCTGATATAGTCAAGCTGTACGAGTTAATAAATTTAATAAATTCAAAAAAAGTAAATATTTATATAATAGAAAAATTTTTAAAAAATATAAAAATTCATTGTTTAATATTTTCATTGAAGTTGACAATTATCACCAAGTATTGTGTTAACAAGAACTGATGGAAAGATACGCGTGTATTCTTGCTAATAAACACATTTTTAAATGCTTTTTATTCAAATAATTTAAATATTAATTTGTCTATGTATCTTTTTACTAGTGATATTAAACCCGAAATAAAAAAAATATATATTATTTTTATCATTAAACTGCAAATATATATCTTTATATCTTTTATTAGACTTATTTAGCATTTTAAGTAATTTTTATTCATATACTTACCATTTTCAAATATAATTTCAAACCATAATGTTCTTGAATAAATAGCAATAAAAATATCTTAAAAATTATATCTGAAAAATCAATAAACTCGAAAATTATTTCATCTGAAATTTCACATCGTGTTCAAAATGTTATATATTATTGATGCCTGAAAGTATAATTTTCACTCGAATTTTTCACTATATTATATTTATCTCGAAACTCTAAAGGCATATTAAAACCTATTAAATTTTTATCAGAACTGTTTGTAAAGTTTGTCTAATTAAAATTTATCAATAATATAATAGTGTAGATACTTCTCAATACAAACTTATGCGCATTTTTTCTATCTTTTCCTTATTTAATTAATTTTTCTTATTAAAATTGCTCAACATTAGGATGACCAGATTATTGAGAATGTTCTTCATACACAAATTATTTATTAATTTTTTAAGGTTTCAATAATTAATAAATTTTTGATTTTTAATATATAAAATTTAGCTTATATTTTAATGATCTAAAAAAAATTCATTTATTGTTACTTTATCAGTGAAATATAAGATTAGACGGAGTTTAATAGAAATTTTTAGATCGTAATAATCATAATCAATAATTAAACATGGTAACCTCTACACGACATAGCTTCAATTTTTCTGTAACTTTTATATATTTAAACTCTGACTTTTAAATGAAATATTATAGATTTATATCTATAATTTTAAATTTTGTTTAGAACTGATCCAGTTAAAACGGATCGCAAAGCTATGAAAGGATTTAAAGCCATGCAAAAGGAATTTCTGAAATCAGTCACGGCCAGACTGACTGTTGCTCAGGTAAATAAAAGTATTGAACAATATTATATTTTTATTAAGGTTTGTCTTGTGAAATTTTACTGTACAAGTACTTTCTGCAAATTATGTTTTTTTTTTTTTTATTGATATTTATAACATTTTTATTTTCTCTTCATACTAAAAATATTATAAAATTCAGATGTATCTTTCCATAATTCAATTAGTTGATTATGAGCAACCATTCATTTCTAAATACTTAAACTTTATTGATTCAAACTATGATCAGTTATGCCCTCTCTTGTAAATAAGAAGCGATTAAATGCAGCAGAAATAGAAAATATCATTGGTCAATTCCCTAATTAATTATAGAAAGATTAACCATTATGGCAAATTATATATAAAACACTAAATTAATGTCATGTTTTAAAATTATATTAATACAAAAAAATTGAAAAAAAATTTGTATGTTGTCATTTAATAAATCTACATGTTATATTTTTACTTTTAAAACAATTTCAGGTAGTAGCCCAAGTAAAAGCAGGTGGAACGCTTAATTTTGATTTTCTGTTATTTGCTTGTGTGGCCAGGTAAATTTAGTTTAATATTTAAAATAAATTTTATTACAGTTACCAATTTTCTTAAATATTTTTATTCTTTTTTTGTAGTATGGTGGCAGCTCTGGGATTAATGGAAAACAGTTCTGTTAATATAGTAGCTAGCATGTTGATTTCCCCCATTATGGTAAAATAATATACAAAAATATTTTTTAAATATTATTTACCGTTCTATGTCATCCATTAATTTCTATTTTCAGGGACCTATTATGGCTATAACTTTCGGTGCTGTGATTAGAGACAAATCTCTGGTAATGACTGGTATTAAAACCGAATTGTGTGGCTTGTGTCTCTGCATTTGTAGCGGTGAGTATATTATTTAGTCCGAAAATTGTTGAAATCTTATCCGTAAGGTATAAATTTTATTTTAATTTAAAAATTTCCTTAAACGTTAACTGTTTAAAAATCGATTAACCTTTTTATCTTCGCTTAGAATTATATAAAACAGTGGTTCTCAACTTTTTTTCTGTTGAGGAACACATTTTAATATTTTTAAATATGGCGGCACATCTAAATATTTTAAATAATAATTTAGATTTAACAACGAACTTTTATTAACAGGTTATAGTATTTATTCGTATTTATTACATTCAGATTATAGACATACACGTACACGGAATCATTAAATGGCGGCCCTTATTAAGTTATAGCGCCACCTGCGGATTTTGTCTTTTTAGATAAACTATAATTTTAATTTAATTTTTATTCCTTAATTTTTAAATTATGAATAACGACAAAAAATTTTGGTTGTCGTAGAAATTCGAGAGTTAGATTTTTCTAACATTACCCTATTTATAGGAATCGGTATTTTCGATTGCAAAAGGTATATCCAGCCAACCATGTTTCACTATTAACATATATATACAATTCTTATACATATATAAAATTCATTCTTAATTTTTCGCGGCACAGTGGTTGAGAATCACCTATATAAGAGAATATTCTAACTACAGTAATATGGATCTATAGAATCTAATCATTAATTTAATTAGTTAGGCGCTAATTTTAAACTAAATTGCGATTTTTTCAAGCTTATCGTTTTTAACGCAATAAAGTTAAAGACGGTACTTTTTATATTCCTTAAAATAGGAATAACTGGAATGCTATCATTTAAAATTTTGTTAAAAATTACTTTAAAACTAAGATATTAAATATATAATATTATAGATCTGTTAATGATAAGATTTTAAACAACTTTAAAAAAAATAAAATTAATTTTTATTAAGCGATCTAAATACATTACAGGCTTTATGTTTGGATTAATATTCGGAAATTTCGCTGATAATTGGGGGTCTCCAGGCCCTTGGCCGACGTCAGAAATGGCTGGCAGGTGTGTGAAGATCTGCTTAAACTTTATATATAAATATATAGTTATTGAAATGTTCATATAATTAGCCTTTTGTTATAGAGGTATGACAAGAAGTCTCTGGATAGGTGTCTTGGTAGCGCTTCCTTCAGGTGCTGGAGTAGCATTATCTATTTTAGGAGGAAATTCGTCATCTCTTGTTGGTGTAGCTATTTCTGCTTCTCTTCTCCCTCCATTAGTTAACTGTGTAAGATTTTTTTTATTTATCTTTTGTACTCTCAAGATAATATATTAAACAGAAAGAGGTTGTTTATTAAAACCAAGTGGCTGTTGGTAGTTAGCCACTTGGTTTTAAATGACAAAAACAGATTTTTCTCATATATTAATTATTATACTAAAATTATATATAATTAAGTATAAAATATGATTTTTAGGGGTTATTATGGGGCTTGAGCTTTATTAAAACCATGAAATCATTGAAGGAAGAAGTTGTTGTAGTAAGTGAGGAATTTTTAAAAATATCGAAATTACAGTGCTTGAATTTTATAATTTATTGAAAATTATTACTAAATTAATTTCAGGTTTACGGTGATGGATATAACTTCACAACACAACCGTCTTTAGTACCACCAGTAACATATATTCCTACTTATTTTAACGTTATGAATAAAGAATGTCTTGTTTTGGGAATTCTTAGTTTTTGTCTAACAGCAGTCAACGTTGCCTGCATTCTTATTGCTGGATACGTTGTTTTAAAGGTAAAAATAAATATAAACTATGTAGCTTTAAGTAACTTTTATTAAAATTATGTTTTAAAACAAATACAGATTAAAGAAGTTGCACCTCACACCAGTGTACCAAAAACGTCAAGATTTTGGAAACACGATATCAAAGTAGGTAATAAAATTAAATTAATTAAAATTTAAAACAATTATGATAACGAAAAAAATATTATCTAGGTTGCTCGGGATTATAATAGAACTTTTGGAAATAACGAAGGCGAAGAAATGGGAAAACAACTTCTCCAGGAATGGGCTGTAAGTTTATGATATTAGAGAGTGTTTAATCTATCTTTAAGATATTTTTTCAAGTGTTTTTCTAGAGAAAAAGAGACTAAATTTAAAAATTTTGAAACACTGTATTACTATTATAATTTAAGCTAAATAATAATTACTAAAAATCGGTTCAAAAAGTAGTAATATTACATATCAAAATTTAAAAAAAAAAGAATATTTTCAGCGATTATGAGTTTATCAAATATTGGCATTTTATATGCATAAAAAAATTTACATCAGTTATACTATCATAAGGCAAAAAATCAATAAAGTTAGATTATTTTTAATATTTTGCAAATTTCTTTTATAAAATTCTTTACAATTATTTGATTATTGAAATATATTCAGCCATCTTAGAATTTGAAAGCAGTTTTTTTTTTTATTGTTTATGAAAATAAATATTTTCTTTAATAAATCTTACAGGTGTAAAATTGTTTATTTTCTAGAAAATAAAAGTAATTAGATATAATATTGAAATTGTGCCAAATTAAAATAAATTTACATATACATGATTAATTTTTCAATAATCGAATATTAAATTAATATATTAGTAGAATAGGTTTTTACGACAATTTTTTAAAATATATTTTAAAATTTTAAGGTAGGTGTTTATAAAAAAACAAAGTTTTGTTAATTTATTTCAGCATCTCACAGGATTAGATCCAAAAGAAGTACTTGGCGATACTCAGGAAGCTCGATTGAAGCAACTACAAACCCTTAGAGACATAATGGAAGTAAGTATAATATAAAAATTTCAAAAGTGCAGTTATGTTATCTAAATTTAATTATTATAAAAAAACAGTAATTTTTGTTACTTTCTAAAATTTCGACTTATTTTAATTATTCAGAAAAATACTTTTAATCAGAAAAGTTCAAAAATAATCTGCAAACTGTTTTAAAAATATTTTACAAATTATAAAATCTAAGCGATAAAAATAATCAAAATTAAATAACATACATATTTTATTTATTAAACATAAAATATCTCAATTTTACTTAAAACTAACTTTAATCTATTTATTGTATTAATTGAATTAAATGAAAATCCTTATAATTGAATTATTGAGAGTATCATCAAACAATGTTTACAGAAAATTAAAATTCTTTATAATTTTGAGTTGGATTTTTCATTATTGTTCTCTGGTATTAATAAATGGAAAATTATAAACTTCAATATGTGATTTCAGACAGTAATTGCTTAAGCAACTGAATATTCCATAAAAATTTTATTTATGCTTGTAATAAATCAAAAAGAACTTAAAAATAATGAAATTCGGTAATAAAATATTATAAAAAATATTAAATCATTTGATAAATTGACTCGAAAAGTTTATGTAATTAAGATGTAGAAATTCTCTTAGTAAAATAATATGCAACATCTATGGATATTGCATATTATTTTGCTAAGAGAATTTTTGATAAAAATTTAAGATCAGATGACAATCAAATTTTTCCGAATATGAGATGAAAAAGCAAAACGAGAAATTATTTTTATTTATTGAAGATGACATATAGCATTTAAAATAAAGTTATTTAGTATGCTGAGCTTCCTGTAATGTGTTGCAGTTTTAGTCTTAGAATTCATAAACTAACTTCTGATGATGATGAATAAAAATGTAAACAATTTTTTTTTTCAAACTGATCATCAATATTCATTGTTGTGCGGTAAATACAATGCCGACACTATTGTTTTCTAATATCATAAAAATATACGTGATATTATATGCTTCTCCTAATGTAGGGAATTTGAATATTTTGACAGATGATGATTTAGTAAAAATTGTTTCTTTCGTTTATAGATTCCTATATATTCAAAATATTTAATATACTAAATAGCTGATTACGTTATCTGAAAATTTCCAAAATATTCAAACATCTGAAAAAATTGGATATTGCCATATATTTGAATTGTTTACAGATATTCGAGGATAAACAATTTCAAATATATCAATATTCAAATCTAAATGCCAGATGAATGCGGCTCAGCTCTTCTTGTAATTCAAACAATTTACATATTATTTCAAAATATTGTATAAATTTTGTATTAAGTTCAGTTTCGAGGCATCATAAGACTCATCAGATCTTTAGACATTACTCTATAGGGCTACAAGCCTATTTCACCTAGAAGGTACTACACGGGTTCTTCTGCCAGATTAACTTGGCTTTAATCATAGCTAAAGCTCGGCGGGGACACAGTCCACTTCAACCAGAGAAGCCAGGTTGATCTAGCCAGCCCGTCGGGTAGATCTTTCCGATTT
>WUQG02404470.1:0-17061 GCA_011317285.2 Androctonus mauritanicus | reverse complement strand
ATGTTATTCCAGCAACCGCCCTCGATTTTGCCGCTCTGGGCATTTGCCCGGCTTGCCCCCCCTTAGATCGGGCCCTGGTGACAAGAAATCAAAAGATAAATAGAAGAAAAAGTTTAAGTGAATTCTCTCTTTCTCAAGGTATTGTTTATAAGCACAAAAAACTTCTTAAGATTAGGGAAGAATATTTCAATACATAATTGTTTCATTTGTTTTCTTAATTGAAATATCCATATTTTAAGACTAAATGCTATTGCCTATCTATGTTCTGTATACTATATGTTAGCATTCCAGCATCATCTGGACTCCAAGTGTCACTTATTCATGTGATTTTTTTAAAGTTTCGGCCATCCATTCTAAGGGATGGCCGAAAACTTTAAATACCAGTTTGATAATTTATCATATTTGGTATGAGTGTGATAAATTATCAAACCTGGTGCCAGAAATCCAGACTTAACAATCTCCACTCAGCAATTAAATTGCATCAAAAAATCAACCATTTTAGTCCCATAATTCAGTATTCAAACCATTCAAGCATATGCACATTCCTATTAAGGGATCAATTATTATTACTCAAGTCTAGTGCCTATTAATTTTTGATGATATTACATAATCTCACAAGCCAACTCAAAATTTTAAAACATGACATATTTAATCAAAACTGCATATGTTTGTTATATGTGCAAAATACAGTATATAAAAAATATATTTTGCACATATAAAATAGTTACCATTACTAGCTTTGAAAATTTAACTCTTTCACATAATTTCAAATATGACTTTAAAAATTCAAATGAATAATTGGAAACATGAAATAATATATTTTCAAAACTGAAAGCTATGAGCAAATGAGTCCAACTGGTAAAGAGGCACAAACAATTTCTTATCAATATATTTTAATTTTATAAAATATACCTTTTATGCTTTATTATAACAATTCTTATTTATTGAAATAAAAAACTTTTAGAACTGTTTTTTCATTTCAGTACCTAGTACAAATGTAATAGAGAGAATCATACCAAGTAGAATTATGAATAGTGACCAATAGTGAAGAAGCAAGGTGGAAGTATATTAATTGTATTTTGTTTACTTACAGAGGAATCAAATTATTATTATTTAGAACAGAATGCTATATAATTTTACCTCTTTTGATCAGTCTGCTCTCTTTTGTTTAGTTATGTTAATAATAAACAAAAGAGATTGTAATAAACAAAATTAAAAAAAGAAACAAAATGAAATGAAAAAACTAGATTTTTGATTTAAAAAAGCCAAATTTGAAGCTAAAAGCAAATTGAAAAATTTCAAAGCTAGACAGCTTCTAAAAAAGTTAAACTGGCAATGCTGAGTGTAATTTCTCTCTCGAGAAGATTTGTACTCTTGTTTGTTTTGGCATGCCATTGTCTTTCAGAATCCCCATGACATCAAATATGACATCAAGTACACTTGTTACAAATACCTGTGCTTCATTTTATTTAAAATATCAGTAATTTCAGGATTATTTATAACGTAAGCAACTAAAATAACTAACGTAACTCAAACTGCTCTTCTCGGTAATGTAAACATAATATTCTTAATTCTGTAAAGCACTATCAAGCATTTCAAAATAAACTCAGAAAAGTTTAAACTACAGCTTTATTAAACACTTTTGGCTTACAAGCCGAGCGCACTTAATAAAGCTGTAGTTTAAACTTTTCTGAGTTTATTTTGGACTGCTTGATAGTGCTTTACAGAATTAAGAGTATTACATAAACAACTAATTTGTAGACCACGGATGTAAAAATTTGTCAAATGTTTTTCATACATTAATAACTTGAACACATTATGTACTCACTTGTCTCTACTCTACTGACTTGTCTCACTATGTAAAATAGGAATGAGGCTTCAAAAATTTTCATTATTTCAAAATTCTAATATAAATCTAATTTTGATAATGATACATAGCTTATATTTTGAGTAAGATCCTAGAAAGTAAATATGCAAATTTGTTTCAGATCAATCAAAGAATATAGGAGCAAATTGAGTATATACAGGATGGTCAAAATAAAAGAGGCCCTGTGTCTTATTAACAACATACAGACAATTCACTCGTTTATTGTATATACGGAATACAGAATAATAACTTATTATTATGAAGAACAATGTACTGAACATTCAATAGGTCAACAGTTCACAGGAGGTGCTGAAAACTGTTCACCATGAACTTCGATACACAACTCAGCATGTTTCTGGAAACTTTTGCCAATTCACTTGGTGAGATTTCCACAATCGCATTGCAAATGTATGTTTATGGCCTCCCAGATTGGGTGATCTGTGGAAACTGTATGTTGTTCTCCGAATGTTTCATGGACGTATGACATTGAAAACTGTGAATTATGCGCCGCTCGACATCATGTGACCCCACTCAAGCGCCACACTAACGTCAAGAAATAGCACTGCTCAGATAGCTTCAAATATCACGTTCAGTATAACACGGGGCCTCTTTTATTTTGGCCACCCTGTAGATGTATACTAGAGAGACCAGACATCCCATTTTTTAACAGGAACTGTCTTATTTTCAGCTACATTATTAACATTATATGTCAAAATTTAAAAAATTTAACTCATTCACATTTTGCTTATTTTAATAAAGGTAAACAATTATGGCTAGTTAATACGAAACAAATACAAGAGGATCATTTTAATTAATATGACTGTTGAATTATATACTCTATCTTTCAGTGTATATATATTTTTCTGTTTCATAAATATGGTCATCTTAATATATATTGTATTTATTGAAATCCCCTGCAAAATGATGACTTATATAATTTTTGTTTCAAGAAATTTATATACAGAGAAAGTAAGGTATTCTGCATTATCAATAACAAATCAATTTACAAACTTTTTGATATCTTTATAAAATAAGACTGGAAAAAAAAAATTACCAGCTAGAATTGCCTCTCTATCAGCTTCACGTGTCGGTCTAATACGAACAAACTCTTGTCTTAAATTCAATGCCACTTCAGTATTACTATTTATAAAAATTTTCACTGGTGTTTTCAAGGATATATTTGCAAGATCTTTAACCTATTTAAAATATACAAAACAGACTTGATAATTCATATATGATTACAATAAAAAATAAATTAATGCTTTCCTATTTTACATTCTGCAGTAATTAATAATAATATTTGACACCACAAAATGCTGTTTTAATGATTAGAATAGAAATGAAAGATATATTGTTATATATCAATTAGAAAAAGTGCTTAGAAAATTACAAAATTTAAACTTATAATGCATAACTCATATAAGTTAAAGAAATAAAATTTAATAAGTGATAGAGATTAAAATTAATATAATTCAAATAGGAAAACTGAGTAAAATATTTCAGATGAATAGTATAGTTTTATGATAATCTAGTGTAAGGATTAGCTATAAAAATTTTATAATAATTACATTTAATCAATTTATAAATATATTTCAATATTTAACTAATATATTATTATTTGATTATTTTAAAATAAATTTTTATGAAAATTGAAGAAAAAGGCAACAAAAAATAAATTTATATTTTATATACATTCTTCTAAAATTTCTCAATCAGCAAAAATAAAATATGTAGTAGAATGATTTATTGAAATTTTTAGAGTTTATATCAGTGGTTCTCAACCACCGTTCTATGGAACACTGGTGTTCCACAAAATAATTTATTAAATAAGTAAGTATTAAATATTCAAGTAATCAGAATATTTTAATAAAAACAATTTTGCGATAGATTGAACAACTTGGCAACATGTCTATTTGTCCTACTCCTACCCACCCCAACAGTTTTTAGTTTTTATTTGTACAGTATCTTGTATTCATGACCTTACGTTAGTCGAATCACCACAAGCGTTTTGCTTGTTATAAAGGAGTTTTCAAATTTTAAGTTTTTACGTTTGACTTTCCAATTCTAAAAGCTAAGTTTTGATGCAATTCTACATAAATAACTGAGATATTCTACTTCTACTTGGTTAACATTCACTTATAATATTTATATTCCTATTTATATATTAAAATATCTATTGGTAGAGGAACACACTTTTGCTTGTTAGGTGGCTAGGCCACATGGCGATGTCATTTCTTGTGGTCAGACCGATATTAAGATGAAACAGACTATAGTTTGATTTCAAATATTAGTTTATTATTTGTTAGAGACAAAAATATATATTTCTATTATCCATTCTGTAGTTTATAAATTTTTTTCTTCTTTAGACAGTTAAGAAAGATGGTGTTCTGCTATTTTTCTATTAGTACCAAAAGTGTTCTGCTGCTACAAAAACATTTGAGAACCACTGAGATAGAATAAAGCACTTTTCATCCATATTGTTCATGTCCTTGGCTTGATATTGTTCAATTACAATAGATAATCTCTGGCAAGCTTCACTGATGACTTGTTCATCAACTTCTGCCATTTCACCATGCCACAACACTCGTGAAAGCCCTTTATGTTTGAAATGCTCCAGTCATATGTTAAATAGGCTTGTTATTATATCATCTCATTACATATGTTTGAAATTCTTAAGATTTCTACTACAATTGTTCCTGTCTGCAGGGAATTGATTCCAGGCTCCTCCATTGATAACAAAATCCACAGATTCTAAAGTCCTTTATATAAAACAGAATAGTATTTGCAACATAAAATATATGGGATGTTGTATATAGGTTAAGTCATTATGTCAGCAACAAGATGAATTTACCATTAAAGAAAAGGAAAGTTTTGCTTTCTAGAATTTTTTCAAATATTTTCAATCCACATATGATTGAATCTGCAGATAGAGGGGGGCATCTGTATTTGGAAATAAAAATACATAACTCAGACTACCTGTAATGGTAATTTTGTATTCAGTGTACAAGAATCTGATTTATAAGCATATAGCATTCCAGAATAGTATGATATTATATATATATATAATATCAATGAAATCTTGAGTTATTTGATGATATTGAGATGAATTCACATCTGTAAGCAAAGAACTACTTTTCTCCTTCCAATATTTATTTCACTTATACTATGTTGAAATCACTGTAGCTTCTTTTTTGAGCCTACTTTCCAAAAAAAGGAGCTTATATTTCCACAAAATTTGGTAATGATGTTTTATCATTAACAGTCTTTTCTTTGCTGCATAATTTAATCCCATAGAATTATCTATTGACAAATTAAATGATCCTAAATGTTAAGCAATGCAGATAAGTTTTTGATGTTATAGTGTCATTTATTATCAATAAGTGTGTAATGTAAGAGTAGATAAGGCCATGCCATTGTAACATCATTAATGCTGCATCATTAAATTGACATAAAAATGGTTCCAAATGCTATATAAATGACACATTCAGAAAGTTAATGAGTTTTGGTCTTTTGTTTTTATTGACTTATTTGTAAACAGATAAGAATATTTTAATCTAAATTGTTTGAATTTCATTCATTCATTCTTGTTCCTTGCCAAAATGGGATTAGAAAATTATGCATTCATCCAATCATTTAGTGAAAGCTTATTCATACTCCCTGATAAGCATTGTTTTTTCAGAATTAAACCAGCTGTTTTAGTTTCATAAACCACACATTGTTCAGTACTGTACGTGCATGAAATAAAAAAAAGTATATGCCTATTTCATTCTCATTTTGTTTGAAAGATATTTTCACTTTGAAATTACAAAAGTGAAAATATCTTTCAAATTATTTTTATTATAGCTAAATATGGCTATATCATGCCTTTTAACTAAAAATTGCAGAAAATTTTGAATACATCTAGCAATTTTTGGAATGAGTAAAAAAGATTACATCTGGCAATATTAGTGTATTATGTTTTTGAGTACACTAGATATTTCTTATTAGCACTGATTGAAAACTTGCCAGTTTTCCTTAAGTTGACTTCCATTGCTATCTGTTAATCTATCTGTAATTATTAACTTGTTAAAGCAGATTATATTAATTTACTAATGCTGTATTTTTTGATCAGCATATCCCAAGCATGATAAAATCATAAGATAGTTTCTAGATGGCATATTAAGTTTGGTATTAATTGTTAGTAAAAATATTTTTTATTTGCCAACAAGTCCACCAAACTACTGCCTGTAGAAAGTTTATTCAGTTTAAATATATTGGCTTTTATGAAGAAAAAATGTTATCTATATTCTCACAATTTGTATATACGAAGATTAGAACCAATACCAAACAAAATGTTACGTTAACCTGCCTAAAATTTAAAATGTTTTGTTTGATAACTGAATGTGGTCTTCCATTTTAAAACTTTCTATATAGTCAAAGCCAGCATACCTCACACACAGCTAAGAGGTATATGCATGAAAAATGAGAGAGATTACAAAATTTATTAATTGATTCTTTATTGTTAGAATAGAAAAAACTTCATTTTATTTCAAATTTATCAGTCTTCTATTACTTTTATACTTCTTTATATTAATGACTGCACATTAATAATTATTACTTCTCTGCAGGCATATTTTTATAAAGAATTATAAATTAAGATATAATGCAGTGTATTAGATATCAGATATATGACTCCTTTTTCACACTATATAGAATATAACAGATTACCTGTCTTACCCTTTTTTGCAAATGAGATGTACAAATTTTATTCTAAATATGATAGCACAATTAGTGTATCTAAAGAATTAGATAGTATTATTATTGTATCCTGGAAAAAATCATAAGTAGAGGAATGTTGGATCAAGTATGAAATATCATATGGGAAACATAGGCTGAGTTGATATCAGTGAAGCTATTGAAAAGAAATATTTATTACTCATACACTGTTTTAATCTCTTATGGTTTATAAGGAATAAAACAAAAAAAAAACATTTATGTGAATTCAAATCTGTTGATGGAATCATGAGGATTTTCAGGTATAGCAACTAGGACAGCGTCTGTTCATTTCAATTATAAATTGGCTGAAGCTAACCAGTTTCTATGTACAGGCTACCAAACACTGGAAAACTTTGCACAAGTGACAGATTGCTATAGATGTTCAGAAGTTCTAATTCTAATGACATTCACCATCATCATCAGTATACCAAAGCTTTTTCTTTGTGAAGAGCATGATTGTAGCAAAAGTTAATGACTGCTGAACAAAGATGACAGGAACTAATATTTAGAAAATAGGAATAAGCTATCATTACTTTTGCTATTTAATCCTCGAACAAATCATTAGTACATCACCAATTCTTTGGATACACTTTAGTTGTGCAAATTTTATTCTAACTTCCTAGGACAATCTCATTTTCAAAATAAAAGGTGAAGCGAGTGGTCTGTTACATCCTGTATAAATATTATAGGCATTTTGAACAACAATAACAACATTTATTATAAATGAATACATAATGAAAGATTAATGAATTTCTTGATTTTAAATTTAATACAAGCTATTATATTATACTTTGCAAATTGTGAAATACACTTAAAATAAGCTTATTGAATACATCAACAAAGAAAATTACAGAAATGACCAAAGAAAATATGATATAAGATGAATTAATTACTGTGTATTTGATTACAATGATAAAATTAATACAACTTTTAAGATATTTCTTGGAATTTGGGAAAGATTGGCTATTATATATATACATATAGGGGAAGAAAACTGTAAAATATACAGTTGACTTCCTGAATTAATCAGGAAGCATTTTCATCTTATAAATGAAAACAATAATGAAGGTTGGCTTTATTAATAATTCAGTTGATAGTTTGATAAGATCCATATAAGTCGTTAATTGAGTGTGCATTGTAATTACATATATGAACAAATCAAAAATCATTTGAATGTTAATCTGATACACTAAATATGGAACTAGCCTTCAGAACATACAGATGGCCAGTAATAATCTGAACACTCTTGAAAAATACTATTTACACATTGTAAATTAAATAAAAAAATATATATGTTGCATATAAATGTATCAATTTTTCCTTCTAAGTAAATGTTATCTACACATGTCTTTTATCATTTAAATTTATTTTTTGAAGTAAAATCTTATTTTTTCATATTATGTCTTGCATTGAATAAAGATTTTGCTTCAAAAAAATATATTTAATATATCTTATTTAGAAGAAAAAGTATTTGAAACTGTGATGACTTAATCTTTTCTCATTTTTATCTCTGTTCATAGTAATAGAATATCTAGTATGTTGCATATTTAGTAACTTTTCAGAATGTTTAAAAATATCTATAAGAAAATTTCATTTTATTATTCACAATGTAATATTAGGGAACAAAATTAAACTTTTAAGCTTATAATTCTAATAATTATAAGCTTAGATAATTAAATTTTAATATTATAACTTAATTCAGTCAGGGAGAGAGACCATTCTAACACTCATCTGACGTGTAAAATATACATGAAATGAGTGTTAGAATAATAGTGTATATACTATTCTTATTAGAAGTATAATAACTATTATGGACTTTTAAATGTTCAAATAATTTTATAATACATGTTTTATCAAAACTGCTGTCAGAAAAAAACAGAAAAATAAATGTAAACAGTTTTGTTATTCTTGCAACTTGGATGGCTCATGGGGGTAATAAGTCTCTTGATGATTTAACATTACCACTCCACAAATTTCCCTTATATTGAATCATATTCAGATTCTCAATGATGGCAATTAGTTTAAAAAAAAATAAGATTCAAAAATTTCTAGGCACCAGAAAAATTTTTTCAACAAAAAGTTTTAAGTTCTGTATCTAAAAAATAAAATTTTACTGTTCTATTTAATACATATCTAAAGTTCTTGTGAGATTATCCAACAGATCTTTCTAATTTATATCTTTTCTTTTTTAAGGATTATAATAATCACATTCAGGAATTATCAAATAAACTTGTAACAATTATTGGAAGTATGTTTGAAAATCAGTTAGCTAAGGTAAGAATTTTCCTTATTTATTTTTATATATGTGAAAAAATTTTCATTGCTTTCTTATATATTTTTAGTGGGAAGTAAAAGCACCTGTACCTTCCTCTTGTTTTCGGTCTATTTCAAAACAATTAACAAAATTCCATGAAGCAGTTTCTGACTTATTGCCTTCAGAGTTTTTGCAAAATTTGTTTACTCGAATTCATGCTGATTTCAAAGCAAAACTCCGGAATCACTTGGTACAATTACATATAAATAATGATGGAGGACCACAACATGGGTTAGCAATTTTTTTCTTTTGTCTAAAATTTTATGCAATTTTAATATTAATCTATAAAATATTTATTTATAGCTTAGTAACACAAGAACTTACATTTTATATGGAAAGTCTAAAATTATTAAATGTTTTGCAACATGGAAATTTAAATATGGATGATTTGTGGCCAGCAAGATGACACATTTCTATTATTAGTTTCAAATAATCATATTTGTGTATATATGTGACTTAATGTAAAGTTTTTTTATTTATAAAGAATTTAATAGTGCTTTTATGCACTTGCTGCAGATTCAATCATTCCCATTTTTATTGTTGCAAGATCTCTAAATGTATTCAAAAATGGAGTATTTTTTATTAACAGATGTACTTTTGATATCTGCAGTGCCTATGTATCAAAGCAAGGAAATAAACTGTGAATATTGTTCTGCATATATTGCAGAAATTGAACACACTCCTAAATTCTATTACAAATTTATCAATACTATACAAGAAAATTTAAATACAGACATTACACAATGATATACATTTTTTTTCTTTTAAAAAAGCTTCCAGTTTTAAACAGAATTTATCACAAAGCATTACAAGATGCACAAGACAAAATTCTGATGTAGATTTTTATATCATTTAATGCCATACAATAATAAATTGTATATGTCATCACAACCTGATGGAAATTAATTTATGAATGATAAATGTTAAAACTATGTAAATTTGGCTTTTTGGTCATTTTTAATTTTCTAGAGACAAAATTGTAAACAATAAATATAGAATCTGTAATAAGAAAATAGTTTTGTTATATAACATTTTAAAGCTAGAAAGATTACACAAAGCAAATTTTGTTCATATTTTTAAAAAAAGAAACCTTAATATGAAATAAATAATTCCAATGATCTGTAGTAAAGAACACCGGAACCCACATTCATAAGTTCAGCCACACATCTATATAATTATCAATATGAATAGGTTGGTTCTGTAGAAGTTATACAAAGCATAATTATTCTTTTAACAAGTCCACATATAAAACCTGCCAACAATTCTGGCCATTAAAAATAAATTGACATAAAAATGCTTTTTATGACGATTCCTTAGATGTAAGACTGGCAGTAATTGTTGTGGCGTGGCCACGGGAATGTTGACGTTTTGTTATCCTTGGTGGTACCACTTTATTTTTCTTTTCATCACAGGAATCTGATGTATCAATTCCTGAATCTTCTTGGCTGCTATCTATGGGTGTTAATAATTTGTCTACAGAAAGGGAATTTATTATAGGATCTGGTTGATTCCACTTAACATTTTCAGGCACAATTGAGGTGTCATATATATTAGGATAATTTGTTAACGAAAGGGTCATATGTTCAGTTGGTTCTAAATGATACAGTACATTATGTGCTGATGGAGAAATGTTGTATAGATCTTCATTTACATCATTATATAAAGTTGTTTCAGTGGAATGATCAACAGTGGATACCGAAAGCTGATATCCATTGTAGGTCCCAGAAGTAAAAGAATGGCATGTATGTTCTATGATTCTATTAACTTCCTTATTAGAAGGTTGCGACCTCCTGATTTCTGTGATTATTAAATCACAGAGAAGATCAAGGAAATTATCAACACCATCATAACCTATAAACATATTAATTCTAAAAATTAGCAAAAGAAATAAAACTTTATAAATAAAGTAATGTCTTTAAAATAACTAACTACCTGGAAAAGCATTCATATCAATTATTGCATATCTTCCAGTCCTATTGTCAATAATAACATCAATTCCAAACAGATTCAATCCAAGTTTCTGTCGTGTGATATCTACAATACGATCAAGGCATTCTTTATCTGGCTTGATAATGGGACAATCTTCATCAACTGCATCAAGCTGAAGAAATAACAGAAATATAGTAATATATATCTTTCTTATAAATTAAAACAATAATAGATTGAAATTAATTACCTCAGTTAAAGAAGAAGCAGAATGGGGCTTAGAAATATCATGACTATTGAAGCGTATAGTTGGATAATCTATGATTAAATTATATAGTTGTTAAAATAAAAAATTATAATTAAATTTATAAAATCATTTTTTAAAAGTGCTTACTTCCAGCAGTAAAATTTTTTAGAGAGGGTCTTTCTATAACAAAATAACTGGAGCCAACTACAAACAACTTATACAAGATAGCATTATGTATAATAAAAGTTTGGGCAACACATGGTGGAGTTATATCTTTTAATCCATGCTCTCCAAATATTATAGCCATCTTAATATTTTAAAAGAGTTTTTTATTATTATTATTATTATTATTATTATTATTATTATTATTTAATAATGTCATGTAAATCGTCAATTATTATTTTCTACTTACTTGATGAGCATAACTTAAACCATGTGCCAATGATGGTTTGCAGACTGAAAACATAAAATGTTATATAAAAGCAAAATTGTTATAATTTCCTAAATATAAAAATTATTACCAAATGGAAATTCAACACCAGCAGCTTTTAATTTTTTAATGTTTTCTTGAATATCTGTTGAAGTTAATTCTGCAAAAGCTGGTGTAAATACTCCATCTGTAATAGTGATAAATATTTTAGAATATAAATTATCTGAAATATTTTATTTCTAATACCAGTTTAATGTACATACCTGCTTTACCCAACTCACTCTCTTCAATGAGTTTATATTGACGGTATCTATCCAAGAGTTTTTCCACATTTTGTAAAGGATCTATCATAATCACATTACGATGTTGGTTGATGTATTTCTAAAATAATTTTAATGATTCAATAATCACAACAAAATAAATTAAATTTTATAAATTCTTATTTTTACCTTAAATGCCAAACAGGCTTGTTTGGCTGATTCATCCCCACGGTCTGCTCTGACAATAACATCTGACAATTTGTGAATAATTGCAGTGAAAGGACCTTGATCTTCTAAAGACTTTTCTAAATCAATCTAATATTAAAAAAAACAATAAAAACTTAAAATTTTTTATAATATGAAAACTATTCGTATTCTAATATAAACTGAAAAAAATGTTGACTAAAATTATTCAAAAAAATTGTTTTAAGTGGAGTTACTGGACATCTGATATCAACAGAACAATTCTAATATAAAAATGAATATCCCGTTCAACTTTAAATAATCATGTAATTATAGAAGTTTGCAGTTATCATATTTTTGGGTAACGGAGGAGAAAAAAATCTTTTTTAAACTTTGATTTAAAAAAGAAATTTTCATCAAAATTTTTTTGGTTCATCCATTAAAACAGTAATGCATTGAAAATTTTTCAAATTGGATGGTATCTGAGATGTTTCAACTTGCTAGCCTAGCATTTTTCCTGTAGTTGAATAATTCTTAATATATTTTAAAAATTATAATGAGCCAAATTTTCAATATCCAAGATTTTTTGAGCATGAATCATAATAGTTTAATTGAGGATTTGTTTTACAGTTTTGCAAATCCTTTCATTTTATCTAGTTACAGTTAATTTAAAAATGAGAACTTTTTTTATGCAAAATTTTTATAATGTTAAATTTGGTTTGATATGATAATTGACACTCTAGATAATCGTATCAAATAAAAAACCAATAAGTCATGTAATTGTTTTAGTGAAAGGCTCAAAGTGTTATATACAGAGTTTATAAGTTTCAAAAAACATATAAGATTATTTGAACTGGGCATTGCCATAGAAGAAGTGATATTTGTGTAATAAATAACAAATGTACAAGTATTTTTGCACAAATTCAATCCTGTTTTACATGTAGATAAAATATAAAGCATGCTCTGTATTTCTTCAAAAGGCTTCAATAATGCTTTAAAAATATTTAAATTTTTGTTACAGTACAGTATTATCTAAAATAATAGTGAAGCCCCAATAAAAGAATATCATTTTCAATTTAAATTAAACAAGCATTGGACTGCTATCTTAAAATACTTAAGATAGCAGTCCAATGCTTATTATAGGAAAATCAGTGCATTTTTCCCATAAGATCATGAGGCTGCAAGATGAAAATGGGAGATGAAGAATTAAGATAGTTTAAGCATATCCAACTATTTTACTAAGTAGATTTTTATCATGATTATGATGATTTTCTGAATACCAATATGGACATATCAACAAAATAAAATAATAAATCATTTTAAGAAAATCTAACAACTGCAGAATTCATCATCATTATTTTGATATACTGAAACACAAATGCCAGTAATTGTGAAAATTTATGTAATAAATAAGTGTAATCAATCATATTAACATTCAGGATATCCATAATATATTCAAAACAGCATTTTCATGTTCATATCAAAATATTTCAGTGGAGATAAAGAATACTTCATATTAAAATCTGCATCATCATCATTTCAACCCAAAAATATCAATTTTTAAAATCAATTCTAGGTTTGACTTCAGAAATTCATGTGGAAAAAGAAATCCAATTGTTATCATACAATATATTACAAAATTTGAACTTATGTGGAAAAGTAATAATTTCTTTCTGGTGATCTATAGTTCACAGTTAATAAGCATCATTGATTTCTGCAGTCTTTGAATAAACAATTATCTCACTTTTTCAATATCAAACAGCATTTGAATATTTTTTGATATTCTTTACAATATTATTTTTGCAAAATTATAAATATATTTAGTTAAAAGCATATTGCTTTCTCCATTAGAGTTACTATTGTGCAACATATAGAATCTATAGAGCAGTATATTACAGAACAATATTGCCACTTCCAAAATTTGAACAATATCTTACTTTGCTGTTTGATAAAACACTTGTACATATGCTATTTTAAAATTCTGTCATTCCTTAAATGTAACTTATAAATACAAGTATTCGTTAAGTTATAAACATTCGTATTTACAAGTGTCAAATTTCATAAAATTCAAAAATTTTAAACAGTACATTGGTAGAATGCTCTAGCAATCAATATAATGTAAAATTACACAATTATCATATTATGGCAGTATATCTTAAAATATTAGCAATTAAACTAAAAAACTCTTGCTTTTCAAATCTGTGAAATAAGAAACTTCTAATTTAGTCCAATTATGAAATATATTACAAAACAGATTGTATAAAATGATTTCAATACTTTTAGAGATCAAATAACAGCAGTATCAGAGTTACAAATAAAACTTACATATGAATTAAGTTCATAATTCAAGAATACCTATATTAATAATAATGTTTATATATACAGGATTATTTAAAATGTTATTTTTATTATTAAGATTCTTCTATCAGAATCTATTTTTCTTTGGAATTGTCTAGTACTTCAAAAATGTTTGCAAAAATATAAGTATAATCTCTCCAGTTTTGATTAAACAGATGATAATACTGAATATTTGAATTTTATTAACAATCCAAGCTAATAAAGGTTTTGAATATATTGCGATAATATTTATTAACTAGCATCCAATTTTTCAAGAATTTTAATCTTGAATGGAATGGTTATTTTTCTAAGAGTGCTTTGTAGCTTTATTTTTTGAGCAGATTTTTTCTTTAACAGTAAACAAAAAAATACTGCATCTAAAATATTCAGTAATTAGAAGAGAAATTCATAAGTTGTTTGTACAAGCAATACTAATAAAACTGTCATTAAAACTAGCCCTAAATGAAATTGAATTAGGAGAATAGACTAAAAAGATTCTACCATAATTTTTTTTGTATTATAAATGATACATTTTTACTTGTGTTTCAGCTAGTAGTTAAATTTGTATTAACATAAGTAGCAATAATTTTAATAAGGTATTTTAATTAATAAGTTAATGTGCATATCTTGATATGTTTTAAATACAGGCAATCCTCAACTTACATAAGTGGACTGTTCCATGAAACTATATGTAAATTATACTCCTATATATGTATGTTTTTATCCTGTACATTACTTAAATAGTACATTATATACTGTGCCACAAAGATGTAACATTAAAAATAGTTATATTAAAGAAGTCAATGGTAAAGCAATCACTTACCATCTTAAGAAGATCTGGATTCAATTTAGAGTTCTACACTTTCAGTTTTTCAGGATAGATCCAGGTCTGACTTGTTAACTAAAATTAATCTAATCCTATAAATGCACATATGATAAATGATGAAATTAGGAAAAATGTTTATATTTCACTATTATAGCTTCATCTGCTATGATCAGTATATTTTTGGTTTTAGTCAGGAAATCTTTACATAGATTTGTATTTATGTAAGTTGGGAATGCCTGTATTAAGTAATTATGTGATGAGCCACTGATATCCATTATTGCTTCTTTATTTATTATACTTTTAAGAAAATGGTGAGTATAGAGCAACAGACTTGCATTTTATTAATAAAAAGTTTCCATTATGGATATAATTGAAATTTTAGATACATTTTTTCAGATAAATGAACATTAATGTAATTTAGTTTAAGAATAATAATAAATTTTTACTTAAAATAAAAGTATTAAACTTATAATTTATTGATTATATAATTCATCAATAAACAACTGAGAATTAAATTGACAAGTTTGCCTTAACTGTGTATCTCAAATCCAGCATTCCATGAGAAATTTTTATTATTAGATTTTTAGAGCCTGTTTTATTATTTCTGAGTTTGATTTAAGAGGAGATAAAACAATTCTAATATATCAACTAAATATAAAGCTAGTTGTTGATTTAAATTTATCAAACTCTCTCTTAAATGAAGAAAATTTTTAAATTTGTCTATGGTTATTGAAAATTAGCATATTGTCTTAAAATATAGATTATCTCTCTAAGTGTAATAATCAGAAATCCCAATTAATGGCAATGTATTTTTCTTTGATTTTTATATATTTAATTGCTTTTAATTTTATATAAATATTCAGTGTTTGTTTGATATTCGTTTGCCAACTTCTAATTTACAATTTCATTATACAAATGAGAGCCTATTCTTTATTTTTATCATTCACATTTGACTGGAAATTCAGTCATCTCTTGATTTGCACAGCTTCTTGTAGTCAAATCAAGAGATGACTGTACAATGCTGGTTACACAATAAAAAACATTGTATGGTCAGATATTTACTACCAAAATTTTAGAAACTGATGTAAATTTTAGTTACTACACTATTTACATTTGTCAAAATAATATTTTTCTGACACAAACATGAAAGAGGAATATATAATATAGAGATGAAAATACTATCTATATATGTTGAACAGTGTTATAAATCAACTTAAATCTGTTTTTTTATGGATTACTGTATTTGTTAGCTTATATGGGAAAAAAGTGTGTTTTATAAGTATTTTAAAAAATTGCCTTGCATCTTATAAATCAAAAGTGATTATAGCACATGTGAAAAACCAAAAAATTGGCAAGCAACAAAATATATATAACATATAATATTCATATAATGATGTAAATGATGTTATAATGAACAGTTAGTTCACTTTTCAATAATTATTGGGTTGTTGTTGTTGGAATAATAAGTGAATTCCAATTGTACATTTAAGCCCTAATCAATGATTATGATCATGTTAAAGATAATGAAGATTCAGTCAGTAATCAATCTGAAGTTGAATAATAATCATATACTTTTCTTTATTGGCTTGCGATTTATTTGTCATTGTTAAAACAAATTTTTTCCTTTAAATTTACCATTCAAAAATTAGTATTGTATGATGAAGCATCTTATAAGCCGACAAATACAGTAGTTAAATAAAATAAATTCCTAATTCAAGGAACATCCTTCAATTATTTTACATTTGGTGTTCAGTTAGTAAGTTTTCATAATGTAAAGTATAAGAATACCTCTCTTTACATTGCTTCTCAATTATATTCCATGTTTATATTTTATATCTCACAAGGAGAGGGCACGAGGGCCGGAAAACGGATTGGAACGAAACTTATTTCTGTAATAGCTCTTGATTAGTAGTAAA
>WUQG02404459.1:0-17065 GCA_011317285.2 Androctonus mauritanicus | reverse complement strand
GTGTTTCGATGCATGACCATTTCTGGCCACGTGACAAACATAGCTCCTTCTTACATCGTCCATTCATGACGTTTTCTATTGACACCAATGATAAATTTGCTCCCATTTTTGCCATGTAATCCAAAAATTGTCAGAAACACCGTAAGATTTTATTCTACTTGTTATACAGAGCAGACAATAAAACGGCATTTATGTACAGAAAATGTTAATCGTTTTTTATTCCTTAAGCATAGCAACGTTTAGCCGGATTCAATTCATTCATTTTTTACAATTAGTATTATTTTTAATTATTTTTAAATTAGAATTAGTTTTTTTATGATATTTTAACTTATGATTAAAAAGATAGTTAAGTTATACTGTATATCACTTTGGTGTAAACAGGAGAAAAATCGGCAGCAATGCAGCACGATGGTAATCCTAGTCATTCATCCAGTTCATCTTGGAAGATCAGTGGATCGACAATGATAATCCAGCTCCTGGCAATTGCAGCAGTATCTATAGTATCGAGATGACGCGATGAAGTGACATGAAGCAAAGGGACAACGTCCACAGTTGGTCTGTCCAGGACATGATAGGTCGCGATGGGACAGAGAGCAACCATTACAGAGAATGTTGTTGCGTTGTTCCGCAGGCGGCGAGTTTCCACTCCGCCCAATTTGTGAAGAACACATAGAAATGGACGTTGCTGATGAAGCCTGTACCGTTTATCGTTGTCTGTTGTTAACGGATTTAGATACATTCTCGCGTAACGTATCGGGAATCGTGTACAAGAAAGATAATTATGTTTTCTATTGGATATGTTTATTCGATAACGATTCAATGATATATATATAAAAGAAAACCCAAACAAAAAAACATGTATAGAAAAACGGATGTATAATAATGTTTCTTATGTACAAAAGAAAAAAAGAAGGAACTGTATCTTAACTGCAATTAAATTAATTTACAAAGTTTTGCCTATCTTGTTTATTTTTATATGCTACAACGTATCGAATATCCATCAAAACTAATTAAATTAAAAACTAAACAATACAGTTTTAAGCACTATACGTTCATAAATATAAATTTTACAAATATCGTGGTAGATGCATGAATAATTTAGCATTTATTAATCATAAAAATGTCATCGAGTCCATCAATATAATTATGCATAAAAGTAATAAACTATTCATCAAGATCTGAAATAATAATAAAATAAATTAATAGGCCTAACTATTTTGATGAAAAAATAATATTTTTAATCAATCAGAGCCGGCCTATATACATTATCCCATCGCCCACATTCCAATTAAGTATAACTCCTTTTCTAATTTACTATCTTATACTTGTGGGGATTAGGTAACGCCATTCTTATTGGATATAATAACATAAGAAAAAAGAAAAAGTAACAAGGGAACGTAGAGGTTGAGAAAAGCTCATTCGTAGTCGAGAGATCTGACAGTACTGAAAAGCTAGCGACGTCGTAAAAGCTGAAGGAGAAGATTGGAGAGCACCAAGTTTACGATTTTATAGCGGATAAGAAATAGCATACGTGCCCCGCATAGTGGGAATGATTTTGAGAAGAAAAGCCTCCCTTCCGAAAAATACCTTCTAGCATAAAACGTATTCGTCAGATATACAATAGCTTCCTTCTCTACCATCTTCACTGTCATGGCTGCTTGCTTGAAAATTATCGCATCCTGCACTTATCTGTGTTAGAATTTAATAACTATCCGGATATTTATACCATCCGAACAACCGCATTTCTCGATAAAATGAAGAAGAAATTCTTAATAAATTGAAGATTCTTTTTTTGATCTTTCGATAAAAATATAATAATAAAATTTTGAAAGAAAATAAAATATAAAAAATTTTTAAAAATTTTACTATTTGTTTATCATCTCCATCAATAAATTAATCATCATGGGATTAATCGCAAATAAAATTTAGTTACTTAATAATAATAATCAAAAATGAAATTTTATTGAGATTGATTCGTTCTAACAGATGAATGGAAGATGATTTAATGCAAACTTAATGCTCAGTAACTATCTTTTGTTAGGATTTCTGTACAGAAATTCGTTTGAATGGCGATTTACATGCATTACATAAAAGAATTAGAGTTAATTCTACGCTACAGTTAATCAAGATGGAAATATAAATTCAAAAGATTTATTATGTGATGTCAAATTATAAATTAGAATACATTTTTTATAAATTTAATTAAATTGCAATTTTTATTAATTTAAAATAGATGCGAATGTGAAGGTAAAAAAAAAATTTATAATTCAATTCCAAAATTTTTAAGTCGATTAAAATTTAACGTCAAATTTAAATTTAGTTTTTAAAGTTCAAAACGTGTATGTTATTCGCTGTATGAAAGAAAAATTTCTTTTGAACGAATTTCAGCTTATTAAACCAAAAATTCTATATATAAATATTTTAATTTTTAATTAAAAATTTTTTAATTTTATTTTTAGGAAAAAAAAATTTACGCTTGTAAAACTTAAATTTCTTACCTGAATTAAATAGGTTATTGCACAGAAATATGTGCTATAGTTTAGAATATTTGTAGTAAAACGAATTTCTTCGCATCGATTTGTAGGAGCTTCTTTATCCTGTATATGTGTGTGTGTGTCTGTGTGTGTGTGTGCTCATCTCCTGACCGTATTATCGTGGAATACCTTAATCAATACTGACCACACGTTCATTAATCATGTATGTATCTAAAACTCCTTGCTGTAGAAAAGATTCTTAAAAAACTTCATTGAAAGCCGAGAATCTGCCTTTTCTTCGATTTTTTACTTACTATTCAGTTCGCAATATGTTGATAATTTTATTGTAAAACATTACGCAAAAATTTAACTAAAATTAAATAATAATTTATAAAATTCATTACTATTCTTTTTAAAAAAATCAAAAATCAATCTCTCGTATAACTGTAAATATTTATAAATATATAAATTTTTATTTTTCATTATTTTTGCATATAATCTGTACAGAAATCTGTAGCGTGTTGAATTAAAAATATTTACCATACAAAATTTGTTATTTTCTCCAATATTCTTTGAAATTATTAATATTTAAATGTTTTTTTATCTACTTTATTATCTCTTCTTGGAAAGTGAGTAAAAGTGTTTGGTTTTTTTTATTTATTCATAAAAGTTCATTAACCCACAATGGATAATTTTATTAATACATTTAAATATGTATGATTAACTCTTTAATAACGAATTCAAATTTATTATATAAAAATGGATTGATTAACTAATAAAAAAAATAATCTTATCTAATAAAAGATTAATTAATAATGCACATTAATGTTAAAGATGAACTACATTTATGTGAAAAGATATAGATCTAGCTTCCAAATATCGATGGAAACTGATGCAGGAAAGTATGAAGATTGTTCTAAACAGATATATGCATCATAAGTGGCCTACCTGATGAAAAATTGTACTGCCTCTTTAATACATCTTGGAGTTTTGACGCGTGATATGTTTGTTTGGTAAGGTTGATGCGGCTGGAGATGGCATGTGCATAAGTGAAAGATTAGCGAGTAAGGCGATTGATCACGAGTGACGAAGAGCGGGAGACAGGCCAAGTGGTTCTACTGGCCACAGTAGATGAGACGTGAAGAAAACGAAGAGAGATTAGCCGATCTAGAGGGACATTTAATCGGCTCGGTCGTAAAGGAAGTGGACCGGAAGATGGGGCGAAAGTTTGTAGCCTGGCGAAGACTGACCAGGAAGAAGGTGACCGCTGGATCTAATGAAGCGGATTAACACTCGGACAGGTCGCATTTTATCCATTTACGATCAGGTGAGTTATTATCTGGATGGATGTTTAGCCCAGATTCTTTTTTAATAGTATCTTACTAAACTTGGAATTAATTATATAAATGTCTATTAACTTGTCACATCCTGCATTAATAAGTCAACTCTTCTGAGAACATGAAAATAAAGATATTAAGCCATATTTTTTGATTTCCTATTATAGAAACTTTAATATTACTATTAAAGTAATAAATGGAAATAAATTAGAAGCTATCAAAACTATTCTGAATGTGTGCAGAATATATTCTTTAATTATTTAACATGCTGATATATATCAGCATTTTATATAAATAATATACGTATAACATAAAAATAACATTCTAGATAATTAATTAAATTAATAAAACATTTAAAATAAATAATGTTATTAATTAATTTTAATCATTGAGAATTATTGAATAATTGTGATTAGTATGATAATTCAATTTTTATATCAAATAAATGTAATTAGGTAATTAAAGGAATTTCAAAAATAAGCCGTAATTAAATGCGATCTAAACTGATTTAAAAAATATAAAATAAATTTAAATCATTTTGTACTAAATTTTATTTAAATATTGTGATAACCATAGCTATAAATTTCAATTTTGATTACAATATATAATTTCGAAGAATCAATTAATTATATGAGAAATAAGAATATTTATTCTTTTTATGCTATAAAAATTATAATTATTCTAATCCTTCATTAGTTAATAAAATTACATTTAATTAATTTTTATATGAAGTTTTTAATGTGCAAGCAACAATCTTACTGGTGCAGTAATCCTCTTCAACTAGAACAATTTTATTTTATTAAAGAGAGAATAAGAAGAGGAATAATAGGTCTAGCTTCTTACAGAAAAAGAATGGCTGTCTGAATATTTTAGAAGCTTTAAAGTTAACAAGATTGCCAGAATCCTATTGCAACTAAGATGATGATCAATATTTAATAGGAAAGAAAATAACATTCCAAAAGACATGAAGGAAAACATAGAAAACTGGCAGTTGATATATAAAGCAGAATTAATCTTTATAAATTTCTTCTAAATCTTATGAATGATATGAATATATAATAAGCTGATAGGAAAATGCTATGAATTGGTATTAATGTGACTGACATGTTGCAAGTTTAATATAATACAGAATTAAGTTTTGAAAATTCAATATTGTCCAGATTTAAGTTTTTCTCTTGGGAATTTTTCGATATTTAAAATTTTATTTTTTGTTTAAGTTCTTGATAAAAAATTATAAAAAATAATAAAATTGATTTAAATATATATATATATATTATTTATTTAAAATTTTAGCTTTATAATAAAGAAAAATAAAAGTTTCAGCTGTCTTATTTAAAACATATTATAGCTTTTAATATTTAAATCGTTAAGGTATACAGTACAGTAATATGATTTAAATACATATATATAATAGTCTTTATAATTATCAAATCTAAAAATTGAAAGAATAATATTGAAAAATAGAAAATAACGCACAAATGGAATATTTATGATTATTATACTCCGAAATTGTTTTAAAAATGGTGTAAAAAATTTGAATATTGTGCAAGTTTATCGTTTTTAGTTTACTGTAAGTTCCTGAAGTTGTTTTAAAATATTTGCGTGACAATCTTACTTTAATTTTTGTGTAGATAGATATGATTTAACATTTGTTACTCTTTTTTAGTTGAAAATAAATTAATGCTCAAATTTATTATAGGTGTTTCCAAAAATTTTATTTTTGTAGGAGATAGAGAGTTGATGGAATTGGTCACGGATCCTTTTTCCTAAAAGATAACACACATAAAATTCGGTCTTGTTTCGTGATTCCATATTCTGAAACTCCCATTTTTCCTAGATTTATTCTTGGAAAAATTCATTCATAGGAATAAATCTTTGTGATCCAATATGCAATATCTTTTATAAGAATCCTGCTTTAAAAGGAAATGATATTAAACCATATGATACAAAAACAATGAGGTTTAGTTTTGCATTGAATAAAAATATTTTTTACACATATCGTAAAAAATATGACAAACAAAAACTTATACCTACAGTCTTAATCACTTTTATTCGTTTCGCTAACGAAACAAAATGGGAATTAAAAAAAATGATAAAATAATTCGACAAATACTTAGATTGAACGTATATATATATTTTGTAAGCCTATATATGTATTTTTATATTTTTATTATCGTTTCTATATAAAATATAATATAAACAAAAAAAGAATATTCTAAAATAATACTGTATTTAATTCTTCTGTTAACAAAAAGGAACAGAAAACAAGTATTGAAAGATTTTTGATAACCATTAAAAATTTTGTGTAAAAAAATTTCAGAAAAAATAATTGGAGATCATGTGATTATCGAAGAATTTTACTTAAAAAAATAATAATTACAGTCCAAGTGCACAACTACACATTCTCATACTCATTAACTGTACAATTAGTATCTTGAGGAAAAAAGAAATTTTGATATTTATGAAAGAATTTATGAAAAAAATCTACAAAATCTTCCTAAATAGATAATAAGAGTATGCTGGAGTATTTGCCGATTAGCTTACAGATAAAAGTAGCACTAAAAAGCGCGAAGAAAAACCGAGATAAAAAAATTTATTTTAATAATTATACAGCAAAGAGCTTTAAAATTTAAGTTTATAAAGAATAATACAGTCTAAAAATAATATAATCATATAATTTAGTTAAAAGATTTATTAATAAATGGTAATTAAAATATGTTAACATTTATTAAAATAAACTCATATTTAATTATTGAATATAACCATCGTATATTTTAAATGATTAAAATTATAATATTAGATTAAACTTTTAATTTATTATAAATTTAAATTGATGTTACATATTTATTATGTTAATAGAACGAATTTGATACGAGAAACAACATAGAAAGAATATCGAGGTACGAAATGTAGAATAGTGGTAAATTAATCTTGTTGCTCGTAACAAAACCAAATAAGACTTTATGTTTGATACTTATATGTTCCTATCTGCCTACAGCCAGTCAAATCTTGTTGCGTTACCTTTTGATGTGACCCTTGTGCATGAACAACGCATTGAATGCTAGTTACATACTGACTTCAATTGAAAATTACAAGACCGAAATTGAATTTCGTTTAAGTCGAATACTACAGTCAACTAATAACAAACTGTTTAGTAATTAAATTATATAGGTGTATTAGAAAGGGAAATTGAGGAACACAGCCCTACAGGTATGAGGGAAATGAGTACATACGCCAACAACAATTTGATGTCTAGTATAAATGTGCGTATATACAAATTCACAAACCCATTAGTTGGGTTAAAATAGCTGCCTATAATTTAAACGTAGGAGATCTAAACGGGAAGTTAAATCTGATGAAAAATTTTATTTTTAGAATGAATATCAAAAGCGTTCCCATGATGGCCACTAATAACATTTTGTTTACGAAGAAATGCTGATGTTGATGTTAATGTATTTCTTTAAATCTTGAAATTAAGTCTAAATTTTACAACTGCTTCAAGAAATTGTTGTTTCGATGGTAATTATTTAATTAAATTTCACCGATAATGTAATAAGATATAATTTTAAAACAATTTATGCATTTTATCAATTCTCTCTAGCAATAATGTCTGTATATTTTAAATAAAATTAAAACATTTCATTTAATAGAATAATAGCCTAAACAATAATATCGTTAACTTACGTTATTGTATTTGTTGCTTTTCTTCTCTATTTATTCTGTAAATTTCTATAGAACAAGGTTTAAAATATATAAATATAACTTCATTAAACAATTATAGAATGAAATAAATTCACAAGTTTGTATTCGCAACATCTATTAAGTCATAAAGTGAAATATATAAGCCTGTTAAAGTAGATTTACAGTTTTATGATTTTATAACAGAAAATAAATTAAATAAAATGTAGATAGTGAATAAAAATTATTTATTTATTTAACTTTTTAATTCATGCATAAAGTAATATATATATATTTCAACTTTTCTGTTATGCAAAAGAAAATATTAAATTTTTACAGAATGTTATTTATTTAGACCTACAATAAAGATGTCGACCACTACTTTTTAATACAAATTTTAATTTATATCAAATGTACAATTGTATTAATTGTTTAAATGAATGTGGTAAAATATTACTCTTCATAAAAAAATTAATGTGGAATTTATTTACAAAAATATATTGAAATGTGATAAAAAAATTAACATAAATTTTTAGTTTTGATCGTTTTGATTATTTAGTTATATTTAATTTATAATTATTAATTATCCTATCTATATAATTAACAATAAAAATTAAGAGTTAAAAAATTTTTCATCATTAATAGAAAAATTCACAAACAGTAGATCTATATTCAAAGAAATGTTTCATTCTATTAAATATAAAAATTTCTGATTTTAAAGTAGAAAATAAATTTGATAAATTTTTCACATAAATCTAATATGGATAAATTAAATTCTGTAAACTTCCTTTAAAAGATGGCGTCAGTTTAAGTTTTGCAATATTAACTTCTTTACTTTTGACATTAATAATTGAACAAAAGTGAGAAAATTGGAAGCATGGTCATCGCTTCATTGTCAATTTGTGAAATGGCCGAATGATGCACCACCTTTTCCCACTTTGAATAATTACTGTATATCACTCGGCCAGATTTTGAATAATTTGGAAGTAAGTCGTTAGCGAACATGTGTCACTAAACAATATATTATTACATTGAAGTGGTCATTAAGTAACAATTTCTAATTACCGAGAGTTTATAGAATATCGCTCTCACTCTTTCAAGTTTTGGCTTAATTCTACTAAATTTTCGTTGATGTTAATTTATAATAATAAAACAACAAGTATTGTAAGAATTTTAATAATATGAAAGCTCTTATAATATTTGAGAAATTCTTGCACACTATAAAAACATCCAAATGTATATATATTTTTAAAAAAGATCGGGATATAAACAAATGGAGTTTTTTTAAATTTTTTTTAAAAATATCAAACTAGTCACGATAAACAAAATTTTAATGCAACATATTTTTAACATTTCAGTTCATGAATTTAATAATAATTTATTATTTTCTCATATTATAAAAATTAATTTGAGATAAAAAAAATTATGTTCTATTGTATTAGTTTATTCTTATATAAAATTAAAATAAAATCACTCAATCAAATTTTCACATTCTCTTTATTTTCTATTGAAGATTTATGTAAAAGGTAAATTATTTTAACTATATTTATATTATCATTAAAAGAGATTTTCACTTAATTACGTTAAACTTAAGTATAATTCATATTTTTTTAAATCTCTAGAATTTAGTTTCAAAAAATCTGAAACTAAAAAATATTGAATTTCTCTACGAAATACATAAACAGATATTTCAAAGCTGTCAGCTTTTATAACAAGAAATCATATATTTTGTTTAAAACGATTTAAAATTTGTTCATGGAACAAAATTCATATATTTTTTCTAAAAATAACATTCCATTAGATGGAAAGAACGGAAAAGGAGAATTATTCTGAGTCTATAAAGATTTTTTTCCATTGTATCCGAGAATGATATCGAACAGAAATTTACTTAAGCAACGAGGAGCCATATTTTTAAAGTACATTATTCGTGCGTTTCTTGTGTTCATTAAACTTTTACCGATTTACACTTCCAAAGGTACAAGAGCTTTTATAGTGAACGAAAGAAGCACATTCTCTTGGGGCTACTACGGTTTGTTTATAGGATGTTGGATACGTCAACAAAACTGTATTTCTAGAGCAGGTAAGGATCACATGTTAGATCCTCTCGTTACCCTCTCTTTCATGTTGATAATGCTGAAGTTGTTGATTTATTCATCGTTTATTTGTTTAGCTAATATTTGAGATGATGGCTAGAAAATTAAATTTTATAAACATCTCTCCAGTTTTTCTTGTTATTTTAATGGAAATTATTAAATTAATATTTTACTTCATGCGTAAAATCTTGAAAGTTTTCGTTAAAAATGTCAAAACAATCCTTTTTGATAAAAGAATAATTTTTAATTTCTGATTAGGGATTTGCTGTTTCATCTTTTTAATGAAACTCATTACAGATAATCATAATAATTCTTTGTTGAACCAGTATATACAATATAGGGCTATAATTCACTCTTTATTAACTTAGTTAAAACAGGTACGTTTATAATATGATACAAAAACTTGAGTTCTTACAGGAATAATTAAACTTACAAATTAATTATGTAACTATTGGCATTCAATTCTTTTTAAATGTTCACCATTATTAATGCCTTTAAAAATATAAAGGACCTGTACTAGGAATAATCAGGAATTGAGATATTAGTTTTAGCTAGATTAAAGATTAAAAAATATTATGACTATCTTCTACAGAATTTTATTCTTGAAATAGGGCAAGATAACAAACTAATACAAATGCAGTTCGCTTATTTTCTATATTTTTCTAAAACATACTTCAATATAATTCTTGGAATAATAATAATAATAATATAATAGCAAACTAGGACACTTATTAATCTATGTTTTATACTTGCATAATTAATGAGATTTATAATATTCAAAAATGTAAGTGCACGAATAATGAAATTTAGTTTAAAGTGTAACTGTATGCATTTTAAATAGGATCACTCAATATATCCGCATTCGTTCGATTTGAAAATCAGACAAATGAAATGTTTCAAAATATTTAGGTCAAAGTGGAAAGGGGCTAATACTAATGCAGTTAATCATTTTGTGACATGAATACTCCTCCCACCATTTCCAGGCTTTTAGCTATTACTGATAATTAGATACAATGGTTAGACTAGATCTTAACATGGGAATTTTAGACTGATTGTATTAAGTTTGAATTAATATGATTGATAGTGATTTTGTTTATCGATGTATTGTTAGCGATGCACTCATTATCTTTCTTTTTAATATAAAATGACATTATAAAAATCTTCTTTTGAATATATTATATTCTTGCGAAGTATGGTACCAAGTTTCAACAAGAATGGATCACACATAAAATGTGATAATATGTTAGCAGTATGTGTAGATGTATATAGAAAATGTGAAAGTTTTATTTTTTGTTGTAGAACTAGCCGTCGAGATCAATTCTAATATCCTAGCATTCAGAAGCATGGATGTAGCAACGTCTCTAAGATGTCAGCTTCACTGGAAGTCACCGTCTGTCACGACTAGTGCAGGACATGAGGATGCTACAGTCGTTAATCTGTCTTTTTCAGACTCTTCGATCTTTCGGCTGCCCACATCACTCTTTTATATTACTTTTTTATATTTTAAATTTTAAAATTTTCACCAAAATTGAAAGAAAATTTAAGTTTATGTATATTCGATTATTAATGTGAGAATAAAATTTGAATTTTGTACGTTTTTCTAAAGTCCAAGAGAGTAAAATTATGATTTATATACCTCTTGTATCTTAAAAAAAAGTTTGTCAAAAGAATAATTTTTCTTTGTAGAAGACTGTAAAGTATGAAGGAATCTTTTAAATCTCATCGCATTATCCATTTTGAAAGCATATAAACTCAAATAATGACGATCATTCATATTAATTGCTCCTATGCAGATAACTAATAGAATCCACTTTATAAAGTATGTAATATCTATACTTGATTATAGTAATTTACTACCATCTGTTATGTTATAAAGCCAACATATGGCGGTGCTATTATATTTCTTATGATAAACGCATTCCTTAATATTGTATCTATTAAGTATAATCAGATACATCTTCTTAATATGCAGTTATAATCGTTATAGTATCTGCCATACATACGCATATATACATATGCAAATCGAGTCATGTGCACCAGTTAAATTCAACTTTAAATATCCAATTACAAATTCGAATAAATTAATTATTGAAGCAACAAACTATTCAAATTAATAAGTATGTAGTTATCTATCTTAATTTCATTACCGTTACATATCAAAATTCTAAGATGTGCAAGTATTACTATTATCAAATTGGCATAAATTCATATACATATTCAGAGCATGATCAAATTAATGGATGCTTCATTATTAATTCTAGGCACGATTTCGTAGTATGGTTTCTATCCAGGTTTCTTATATTCAACCTGAAAAGATTTTAGATCCATTGTTGTATATAATCAACTGAATGCAAATAAGTATTACTAAGAATAACACGAACGTTACTATAAAGGTAAAAGTGATGTCGATAAGAAAAGGGGAAAATAATAATAATAATATTTCATGTTTCAAGTTTTGAGCGTTATTAGAACATGATTTGAATTTTAATGCTGAATTTTACATTTTTATTTCATCGGTTTGCTTGGTATGATTTTTAAGAATTTCCCTTAAAAAAAAAAAAAATTGTCATTTTTTGTTTTATTTAAAATAGCATTTCAACTCGTTTAATGTTATCAATTGGTTTTTAGCGTTATTTTCGATCATTAAAATTTAATTTTTAATAAAATCCTAATTATTTTTGAGATGTAAATAATTAAGAAAGATATTCTTTAATTAAATATAAACCAAGAGATAAGAAAAAACGAAATAGAAAATTTTTTAAAATATGTTGGAATTAGGAATCACTAGTCAAAATTTCTTGCAAACTCTAAACAAGATGAACGAAACGTGAGATAAGCGATGTTTTTGAAACGGAATCCCTGAAGAATCTTAGAAGAAAAATAGACGTAAAGTTATTGTTGCAATAAATCATTACAAAAATTAATAATGTATTTTATTAAAATTTCAAATGTAATTGTGAAAAATGTTATCTTATTTAAAACTGTAATAAACTTTAATAAGGAATAAAATAAAAAATTATTAAAGAAAAAATTATGTTACATGTTGTGCCATCTCTGGAGAAAATTTTGAAAAACCCTAAAAGAAAAAATTCCAAATAAATAGACATACAAACTGAAATAAATAATTTTTATATGCAATTTTACGTAAACATTAATTGGTTTAATTTATCTACGATAATTAAACTGAATAAATGCATATATAATGATGATGATAACAGTTATATTATTGAATAAATAAATTATACTGCCATCTGGCGTTTATTTTTTACATAACTTTTTAAAAAGTTAATTATGATAAATAATAATTAATCTAATAATTGCAAATAATTAAATACAAATTAGAAAATATAAAATTACAGATAAGTGTAAATAGTAACGTACAAAATATGAAAAATAAGTTATTGATACATATTTTCAACATGACTATCATTTATTTTTTATTTTGATTCATTGAATATTTGTATTTTATATGTAATTATTATAAAATAATGTAAAAAATTTTTTATAAAAATTAAAAATAGAAAAAAAAATCAACTTAAAATTTGCGAAACTTTTTACTTGCGCAAATACAATTAAATATTTGATTTTAATAACTATCGTAATTATAAGTAATGCATTTTCATGATGCTTTCTGAAATAAATATTTGATTAGAATTAGTGTTTTTAGAAATAATGAAAAGACTAAGATGCAAAAAGATTTTTAAAAAAATTAATTATTAATAATTATAATCAATTATGAAGATACATTTATATATAACAAATATTAAGCACATGTGCATATATATTCAGTATATAATACATATTTATATGCATATATATTTTAATTTTGAATATAGGCCTACATTAATAGACAAATATTAGCTTTAATTTATTCAGCCATGCTTGAGCTGTCTTAATTAAATAAAGCTAACTATAGAACTATTTGTAGAATGCACTCCGAATGGCATACATATGTTATGTAAGTGCAGGGCAAAGAAAAAAAGTTTATAAACAAATTTTATATTCAGTATAAGCTGCCATTTCATCTGATTCTGTCAGGATACAATTTGACATGTAAGGTGAATGAGGACAGAAAACAAAAAAATTGATCCGTCGCTTATTAGATAGGTTGCTTTTTTTCCTTGAAGACAGTTCCGCATATTATTTTTATACAGAAGTATTTTTATTTTTTAAACTTAAATGCATAAAATTTGCTTTAAAACATAATTTTCATATTTTTTTAATAAGAAGTCTCAGAAAATTAATATTTAATTATATTTTCCAACATTTTTTATGGCAATTACAAAATATAATCTGGCTATTTTCTGTAAAAAATATAATTTGGAAATTTACAAATTATGATATATATATATATACAGCATGATATATATAAGATATAATCTAGCATTTTTTGTTACAAAATTCTTTGGATTGTTCGCGCTATGTCATGTATGGTCACAATTTCTTATTCGCTATAAAATTGTAAAGTGTGATGCCCACTAAACTTTCTCCCCCAAGGTTTTTACGAGGATGGGACCATTTCGGTAGCGTGGAATCTCCAGACTACGAATGAGTCTTCTACAGCATCCACTGTTACTTTCCTATTGATGGCAAATCACCCAATAAGAGAAGAGAAACTTGAGCTCCGAAATTCTCCAACAAAGACAAGAACAAAATTTGTTCCGAGTTTAAATTTCCGTTGGATTGTGTCATTCTGTATAAATTCTTCCCGAAGAAAGTTATTTTTTACATTAAATGCCCTTTTTTTATTTGAAAGCATTTTAGAAATTTAATTCGGATATTGAATTTATAGATATATACATATAAAAGTAAATGAAAGGAAAAAATAAATTAATATATCCAGCTTTGTTAATGCGAATTTCTTGAAACAGATATTAGTTTAAAATCGGACATTTGTGTTATCGATTTTCTCTTCAACTTTCTTGCATACGAAAATGATAAAATTTAATAAGCTTAAGCATTTTTTAAAGTTTAATGTCTGTTATAAACATATAACTGTTCAGAAAATGAAGGAAGATACTTTCACAAGTGAGAATAGACATGAAACGCCTCGCAGCCCATGGGCAACGATGCGAAAAATGAAGCCTTTGAGCTACGAGGACATTGGTGTCACTTTGGCTAACAACACCAGTAAGCACTTCGCTCCATTTGAAAACCCATGTTAAATTCCCTCCGGTGATCATAATATTCTTCGCCAGTTCATGTATAACTATCACACATTTAATGGGAAATTGAGAAAAATACTCATAACCTATCATTTTATATAGCTTTTGAGAAATTTTTGAATTGAGTAAAAATATTCCCTCGGAGCATTTTACGTTGTTAATTTTATTTATTTATAATTTTGATATCTAATTAGTTTAAAATGCATTTACCTAGTTTTAGTGAAATATTTATTATACTAAGCAGATTAAAGTTAATTTTTAATGATGATGTATATTAAATCTGCTTTATTTTTACATATAAAATAAATTATCTTATTAATCTTTAATTAATCGTTTACTTTCATTTTTTCATATTACAAATTTTAAAAGCAGTTTTATTAATAGAGGCACTTTTACAAATTCGTCTGCAGATAATGAAAACATCGTCAATCTTCAAGATATATCCTATCTGAGTTTGTTTGGGATTGACATCACAATAATGTCGACAGATCAGGTGAAACGAGAATGTCATTTAGAAGATTGATGTTCGTATAAACTATTCGATAAGATTACCGTTTCTGACAGTGATTTTGTAGTCAGTATGAGTTTTCTCTACTATGTACGGTGACTGTCATTCGGATTTTACTCTATAGTGATCCATTAGATCCTTTCATCAACGGCATTCGCTTCTACTTTGCAAGGCTGGATGACCCCAACCACCATACTTTCATCGACTTAATGTCAAACTAATTTTATCTGTGCTATAATCAGACAAGAGGTAAGTATGCCCCACTTGTCAACAGAAAATGATTATATTTGAATGTATTTCCTTAGAATAATTGCATCATGCAGATTATACTATTCATTTATACTTTTAACATAGCTGATTCATGTTAAATGAAATGCATACACTTACTGTATTTTTAATAAGTGAAATGACATTCTAATAAATGAGAATAAATTTATATTTATTCTTATTCATTTTATTTTACACTATAAATTAGATTCATGAAGTAAAATATAAAGTTAGAGCTATTAAAAAAATAATATACTTTAGTTTTGCATTAAACAATATCAACTTGTCAATTTAAAATAAATTTACTTTTTTATATATATTTTTTATAAAGTTGAAAAAGGTAATTTATGTATGCTGTTCTCACTTTGCACATGCCAATATGTTTTCTTCTATATAGCACAAGTCATTATCCATCCAAAAATTTACTATATGAGAGTCATTTTATTGTAAACGAGCTTCCATCTCCTATTTGGGATTTTTTTTATAACACTTAAGATGATAAATTTTTTTAGATAAAGGGGGAAAAAACTTAGCTAGTCAACGTAAAGCAAAAGTTCCTTCATTTGTTTGGAGGAATTTTTTTTTCGTTAAGCTATTTCAAAAATTTGAATACGATATTGATTTAACACATCCGAATAAATTTATATTTTTAACTAAGAGATGGCGCCACATAACTATTCACAAATTTGTTTGCCTGATTTATTATCTTAACAATTATCTTAGAAGTAATAATATTTTTCTGTTATATAGATGCTTATAATTTTAACAATTTTTTAAATTTAATTTTCCGGAATATATAAAAAATTGATAACGTAAAATTTTACAAACTTTTCTAAGAAGTTTAAGCATGAAAGATGCCATTCTTGAGTGTATGAATATTTTTCTTTGGCATAAATACATTTGATAATGGATAATGGAAAGTCCATCTCCATGTTAAATCCAGTACGATAGATAGAAGCTCGTAAGCCCTTGCCTTCATCCCATTATCCTGTCATCTGGCCAGTGAGATGTATTTGGTGACTGACAAATCCTGGTTGTTGAGAAGAGAACTCAATAATGGACTACTGGGTACTACCCCTTTTCTTACTTTAATGTTGCCATAACTTAGAAAGATCCCGCATTGTAATTATCTTGTCATGGTGACTAATTTGGTACAATAATTAGAAATAAATAGTGCTAATTTCAACTTTGATGTAGAACTTTATCTGGCGATACAATTAGAAATAAAAAAAGAGAGAGAAAGAGAGACTGAAAAAGACAAATTGTGATAAACAAGCATAATTTTACTGCATTTTAATTTTGCCTTCCCTTACATAATTTCATAAATTTTATATTAAAGTTAGAATTTCCCATTTTCATAAAGTTTCTATTCTTAAAATTAAAAATTAATTTTTAATGTAATACTCAGTTAATTAAATATAAAATGTAATTTTTATATTTAATTAACTAGATTTTTATAATTTAAAAATATTGTATTAATGTTGCAGTAGAATCAAAAAAATTATTGTGCATTGCCTGAGCAAAAAAAAAAAAAAAAATATAT
>WUQG02404448.1:0-17065 GCA_011317285.2 Androctonus mauritanicus | reverse complement strand
TAATTACTTCGATGTGACATCATCGTGACCTAAGATAGAATGACATCACAAATAATATTTCTGTATAACTTCATAATATAGTAATAATGCTGTTATCCGTGGAAATTAGTTTCTGACTGATCGGGTTAACCGGGAATCTGTTGTATAAACAAAGCTGCTGTTAGGTATAATCTATACAATAATTTGTTTATCCTCGTTAGTATCAAGTACAACTTTAGACTGAAATAACTCAATGAAATTTTATAAATCCTTTTGATTTGGTTTTCTATAGATTGAAATTAGAATTTTTCACCATTCAGTATATTTTTAAAATAACCGTTAATAAAAAATTTCGAAAAATTCAAATATCGACATAATTTTATAACTTATTCGTTAGATGGCGCGATGTGTCCATCTGAGATGTTGACTCTCTGCTAGATTAAATTAGCTCTTATCTCTCCAAATGATAACTATGCATTATTTATTAATTAAGGATATACAGTAATTAACATAATACAAAAATCAATAGATTTTATAAACATCTTGCATTATACTCTATTTTTTTATATCGGCAATGTTTGTGACATCACACTGTTTCTCGTGTGAGAATACAAAACTGAATAGTCCTTTTGTAACCTGTACAGCCAATGACTACTTTCAAATGACTTAAGGGAAATTCAGGAGCGGTGAGTGAGATAAGTGACAGTCAATCAATCGTATAACAGCGTGTCTCCTCATCCATTCGTCTTGATTGATAGCTTATATCTGTAAACGAATTACCGAAATACCTTCATCCTTTTCTAAGAAATATCTCAGTTGGTCAAGATAAGAACCTATAGATACATGTCAAAATTAGGCAGTTTTATTGATGAAAACATTCGGAATGGACACAATACGCCAACGATCATTTCTCCGAATAACAAATAAGCACGTGTAGATTGATCATCGGTTAGACTAAAATATAGTAATAAAACAACAAAAGAAAAATAGTATACAAGAAAAATATACAAAATAACTTGCGTACAATATAGATTCGAGCCGCGAGATGATACAAGATTAATTTTGTAAAGTCCGGTAAAAGTAGTACCAAACGAAAGAGATGAATATGTAAGTCAACGATCAAAAAAGAAACAGGAATTAAATCTGTGATATATTCGAGATAGATTGCTATAATGATGACTGTTTACTAGAACAACTCATCCTACCGACATGTAAATAAATGCCGAATCATCGGTTCACTTGTGTTAAAGATTCATATAAAAAGGTATGTATATTTCGAAAAAGGTACCGATTTCATCCCTGATTCTTTTATGAACTTTGATCTATAGCTTGTCTCTTTCGTTTGGTACTGTTTTTGCCGATTTTACAATCATTACAATTATACCCATAGTAACGTAAGTGAATGGGTTTAGATCGGCCATGTTATCACATCATACTTTTACGCAAGAAAACAACTGAATTTTCTTTCTAACCTATACTATCATTTTAATGACGTTAAGAAAGTTCAGTTTAATGAGTGAATAGCTGATCTTCCATCATTTAAAGTAGATATTCCATCCAATCTGGTTGGCATAACTCTGTAGGCGAAATAAGTTGATTCTATAAATTTTTAAGTAGACATCCTCATTAATAGAGATACCAATCTATAATCAGGCGTCAAAATTAGATACCTGATTAAAGATTGGTATCTCGACTATCAATAGAACTGTCTGTATTGGTAAAAATTCTCGCAAAGACTATATATCATCATAGTTCTTCAAGTAACAACGATAACCACGCGGAGATTGACCATCACTAACAAGTAATAAACAGGTAAATAAAATGAGAAATAGTCACGAAAAACATAAAAATAAGTTTAATGGAAGAAGATTTCGAAACCAGGTAGATTATAATTTTATTTGTAAATACTTTCAAAGGCCTTGCTATTATTTTCTATACTTATATATTATCAAAAATATTAGATTATATTTATTACTGACAGATTCAGACACATAAAAAGAAAACGAAAAAAATATTTTGCATCGTATTTATAGCATCACTACAATAACTCTTGGAAGATAATTATGCATCAATTTTTTCACAAAAATCTTTCATTTTAGCTTAACTGAATGGATTTAGAATCGCCAAGTACTAACATCACACTTTTGAACAAGGAAAATAACTTTTCTGTTTCTAAAACTTACAGTCATTGGCCAGTGGATAGAATATCTAATGACGTCAAGAAAGATTAGGCATTAGATTTAAAAAGATTCATATCAATGTGCCTCGAGGCAGATACATTTTCATACGAGCAGCGAAAAACACAGCTGACGAGAGGAGAGGGGAATGAAGGTGTAAGATACCTGGGATTCACAAGGGCCCGGACATCATCCCACAATTTGTTTTTTACGAGCTAATCAGCTGTAGAAAAACGGTGTTAAAAGTTAGAGCCCGAAGCGAGGTAATAAATTGCTCCAACCTTATAACTTTAAAATTTCTTGGTGCAAGTGTAAATTTTTACCCCAGAACCGACGATGTCTCTCAACGTTCCTGGCGAAAAACTTTAGTCCAGTGGAGCATTTAATTAAATTCAATAGAAACTTCTGAAATTACTCATAATTAATTAGATATAAAATGCAGAATAATTGTAATGTTGCTAAGAAATAAGGCAACAGCAAACTGATTATCCAATAGCGCTAAATTAATCGTTACGAAAATGATTGGGAGGAGACCAATCAATGTGTGTGTCAAGTTGGCGAACATGCTTTAATTCCCAGAATGACCCTTAAGTGATCATGATTTTCCATTTGAATGGCGAAGAAGTTCCCACTGAAATCAGAATAATTAAGACTCAAGACGAATCTTTGAATTCACTTGGAGTACATTTAGAAAAATATATTTTCTCATGGTCAGTTACAGATGACCATGAGACCAGCGTATGCTTCAAATAATTTGTAATTTGTTCTTTCCAGTTATTCCGAAAATTCCGTAATTAATTTTTATAAAGAGATATGTTCTTAATTAATAAGACAAATTTCATTAATTAATAATAAAGAAATTTTGTCTAACAATTAGATTCAATTTTGAAATCATTAAATTATAAAATCATTCACCGATCACTGACAGATTTTTTTTTGGTCAACAGATGATGCCACATTCCATTCTTGAAGAAGCGAAACAAGCCCTTCCACAGGCTGCTCACTCCTGGAGAGGGGTCAGCCGGATGATCACTGTCAGATTCTTTTATTGCTGGGGTAGCTGCAACGGGTTTGTTAGTTTAGAATACATTTGCTTACATGTTGCTTACATTTTAATATTTTTTATATAATTTAGATTAAAGCGTGTAAGAATTTATTATTTAATCAGCGAATCACAATTTTTATTTCGAATACAGTAATGAGCCAAATTTCTATGAGAGGAATTCCAAGAATAATGGCCCTTGAAAGTATGTAATAACTTTCAATTTAGATCATCATCGGCTTGGACAATTCGTACTTCAATAGCTCATCTATTGCATCCAACACAAGTGCACTGTATAGCCGTGAGTACTTATGAATAAGTAATTAGACATGGGCAGATTCAATTTAATATCGATTATAATAAAAAAATTCATGTTCATCAACCGATCCAACAAGTGAAATCTGTTCTCTTATTCCTATGAAGTAAGCTTTAATGCTTAAAACTTTAATTTACTACTTGACTCTTCTTAATTTATCAGGCAGATGGCAGCATTTTGCACTTCCATTCAGGAGAATCAAAGTTCAATTCCCGAATACCATGCTCATTTAGATCGATTAAATTCTATAATCATTGCCCTAAAGAAATGACCTTAAACATTAATAGGCTCTGCTACACCTTAAGAGAATTTTTTTGTGAGATATAACTCAACTTTAACCATTAACGATCTCGAGAGGCGACATTTCCCTACTCCTCTGTCCACACAACATAGGAAGCCAAACCAAGAAACTTGAATATAGACTAGAATGAGCGATCAGCAGCCAAAGCGAGATAGCTGACCTTGGCTGACCCAGCCAAAATAGTTCGCAGGCAGTTAAGTTATAGGAAGCATGTCCGCGTTGTCGATTTGGTATTAATAGTGCTACTGTTTTTTGTTTGATTATAATCTTTTTGAAAAAAATAAAATTTTATTCACTCCATTTGTGTTTGTTATTTTTTCATAGCTTAACATTTTTTACCATAAAATGCATGTAACAATGTTTTTTAAGAATGCACCCTCGATGGCCTTAAAATTTATTTTTTCCTTCTTCGAATAACATTAAACGATCAGGAAAATGCGAAAATTGGAGTATTTTATGCATTTCATTCGAAATTATTGAAAACGTGTATTTATAAAAAATTATAAGCTCTAACAATATCTAGGTCTTAAACTATAGTAGTTTCGCTCCTAGTGGCTAGAAGAGGCAGTTGCAGTTGCAGTTGAATGTACGTTCGCGAAAATAGCCTATCAATAGTCTACCCATACGGACTTCTCTTTTCTAACATAGAGCGCTCATTATATTTGAAGTTCGTTGGGCTTAGCTGGCGGCCAACTGTAAAAAGTTCCTTCTCGTTATACTATTCGTGCACAGTATTGCTAAGCAAAGTGATGACGTTTGTTGCTACAAACCAAAGGATAAGGAAGATAATCCCTTGGATAACTCACAGCATAGCGAAAATTAATGGCGGCAGGTCTTAACGCTACAGGAGGAATTTCTGAGTTATGGCTCAACCGCGACGTAGAGTCGACACTCTGCTGAAACGGTTACATGCAAGTTCTTTGCTCTTCATCTATAGCTCTAATAATATCTAGGCCTTAAACTACAGTAGTTTCGTTCCTAGTGTCTAGAAGAGTAGTTGAAGTGTTATCCAAAACGATCAGAGACGATCAAAAAAGAAAAGGAGATCTCCGTTTCGTGTCTCATGCAGTCTAGGTAGAGCCCAAAAGAGAACACACCATGCTGCAAACTAACTTCAGATGTGGAAAGGACAAAACAACAGAAAGCAGAAAAATGACTGTTGAGAAAGAAAAAAATAATCCCTCGTAAACATTATTTCTAATAACAAATTAATTTTATCCGTATAAAGCTAACTTACATTTTATCAACATACCGTATTCTAAATTTATAAATGCACATATTAAAGACATAACTATGAGTGCTTTCATTCATTATACTTACAGTTGTCTAGTTTTGTCACGTCTTTAGACAGAAAACTCCAAAATTAACGCTAATTATCAACAATGTTTACCGTATTATAATCGCAGAATTACTATAATAAAATATAAAATATTTTGTTACTCTATCTTTCATATAACAGAAGTATCAATGATGAAGATATCTTTATTAATGTACTTCGTCTTATTCAAGGTTATCAAAGTGAATAGATAAAATAAATAAACTGAAAAATAGTAAAATATTAAGATAAATAAAATTAAGATATTTTATTATCACTTATAGTTTTTAATAAAGTATAAGCCAAGTTATTGGAAGGAGTATAGAGTGGTATGTTTAATAACAAATTCTCTCATATCAGAATGTCATCGAAGATATCGCTACTCGCAAATTTTTTCAATCCCTAAACGAGATCGATATATTTGACTTAAAAACAGTTACTGCAGAAAGTTTCTGTATACATGGATATATGTATTTATAACCATTTTGCTAATTCATTTTTTGGAAAACAATTTGAATTTATTTTTTGCTTGTTTGTCTTAAAAATGATTCTTGCGAGCTCCACAGTTTGGAAAACACCGACGTAAGGCATTAAAGAATTTCGTATATATTTTATACGATTTGAATCTCTGAAGGGTTTTGGGTTATTTTTATTTATCCAAAACATTATACGCAAAATGGAAAAATTCCATTTATTAATCTTATCATGTACGGTAAAAAAAAACGAAACACTTTTAATTTCGATCAAAAACCACTTCGTTAAACTCGATACACGTGTAACTCGATTAGATTTAGATTAAAAATGAATATGAGTTATCAGATTTCATAACTTGTCTATTGTTCAATTATATATTGATAGAAAGAAGACAAAAAATTACAGTTATGCATGTAAATAAATTTTCTCAACATTTTCATTGAAATTTGAATAATTTATTAATTATTGAATGATACATTACGATAACCTTTATCATTCTCCGCAGCCTTTCTCTGATTTCTCACCATCTAGAAAACTATTAGAAGTATTCTTATAGGGATCCTTATATTGTATATTAAATTTCTGCAATTGTACATAAAATATTCGATCAATATATTTTTATTGATGACTTTATTGTAAACAGAACTACATTTTAAGTCTGTTTACATAAAATCGTCAATAAATTCCAAGATTTTTTTGAACTTTCTTGACTTGTGAGATTGTTTTTTTTTCAAATTGAAAAACTTAAACTTATAAAATCAAAAACTTGTTTATTATAATGATATCCCTTATAGATTCTATGAATTTATGAGCCTTAAATTATTTTATTAATGTAATTTATTGTTTTTCACATTTTTGATTATTCTGAGGCATAATGGTGATGTACTAACTCTTAATATTGTATTATCCTTACCATAATTTGTAAGGATAAATAATACACAGGTATATAAATGAAAAAAGCATTTTGTAAAAATTTAATAACTAAGTCTGATTTATTTTTGAATTTTTCTTCACAAAAATCAATGATGAAGAAGACTGATTGATAAATGACTCCATTTATTTGATGATTGTTTAGATGACATTAGATAAGCAGAATAACTATAGCATTCTGAATTCAACCGAAGTATCTCAGCTTTAATCAAATTATCTTCGAATCAAAGATTGAAGAAAAAATTATATCTGGAATAAATAATTAAATAAGTTAATTATAATAATTAGTTTGACAAAAATTTGCAATTTTAATTAATAACAATTTTAATGTCATATATAAAATTTTAATTATATCAAAATTTAAAAAAATAATAATAATTTTAATCCTATTAATTGCATATAATGCCATTTGTTAATGAAGTAATACATTATTGTATTTAACGATAGAACTAAGAACCATCAACTCTTCAGATCAATTCCTTTTTCTTAAAGAAGCTTTTTATTGCAATTATTTACTTTTTAAAAATGTATTTAAATTTTCGTACTCGTTACTCTTTAGCTTTTGGTTCTTGATGAATCGCATTTTTTAAAATAGATTGATTTATTTTTCAATTACGACTTCTCAGATCATCTATATTTGATAAATCAAATTAGCTTTCTATACCGACAGTGGCGTACTAGGGGGCAGGAGGCGGACCGCTCCAGGCCTCTGATCAAGGAGGCCTCCGAAGAACCTTAAGCTTTAAGTATATGTACCTATATGTAATAATATAAAAAAGGGACTTTATATTCTGGAAAGATGATTACGTATAAATGGGCCTGTTTATGTTGAAAAGTTTGTTAGAAGCGCTAATGCTATAATTTTATAAGATAAGAGCAGTTTTCCATTCCTCTAACCATGCGCCAGTTAGTCGGCCGGATTGGCCGCGTGGAAACGCTTCGGCTTTCCACTCTGGAGGACCCGGGTTCGAGTCTCGGGTCCCACCCCTTGAAAACATTTATCATGGGGTCCGGGCCCGGCCCGTCGATCCCCATCCTCCACAATCCGGCTGGCCCTCCGCAGGAGTGGGCAGCCTGTGGAAGGGTTTGTTTCGCCCCGTAACTTAGTATTCTACTTGAATGGAAAGTGGCGTCATCTGTTGACCAAAAAAAAAAAAAAAATGTAAATTTACATAAAATTCATTTCTCTTCATATACAGCGATATTAATAATTAAAAATTTTATATTGATATTTATAGACAAAATATTAAATTATAATACAGAATTATCGATTGATTTTTAATCAAAAATTTTTTTTAATAAAGTAAATACTGTATTTGTACAACGATCCATTACTGTTAAGCCAATACTCAGAAATGCTTGGCTAAGGAAATTTCGAGACTGATCGATATTGAAAATATTCTAATAATATTAAATTTATATCCTTTTAATATTAATATTCTATTGATTTATATTATTATCTATCATGCTTCAATAATAAGAGACTACAAATAGAATTTTGAACACTACTGAAAAAGGTTTTTTTACTTTAAGTTTGAGAGAAAAAGTTTGTTGCATAGAAAACATTCTAATCGTACTGAAGGTGCCGTAAGTCATACTATTATTGAAATTTGAACAGCATTAATAAAATAATACAGCAAAATATGAATAAAATGAACAAAGAAATTTCCATAATTACCTTCCTCAAGCCTCTTCAAACAATGGCTCTAATATATGGCTTCGACTCTTACTCCAGCTGTAACGCTTAAGATGAGAAATATGTTATGATTGAAAGAAAGGCAAAAATGATATATATTCAATTTATCGAATTAATTTTATGGGGGCAATTCATTCTAACCTCTTAGCATCTAATACCCGGTTTGAATCGCATTGTGATTTGTAGTGGATGGTACGATGTCGATAAACAATCAAAGTGGCCATATCAATATTCTCCTTTTTATCGCACCTATCTTCAGTTACTTTAAAAATAAAAATTAAATTTTGATAAAATCTTAATTTTGACAAAAACTCTAACGAATTTTAATAATTCTGTAGAAATAATTTAATTTTCTATCTACAAAATTAACAAGGAAATTTCTGATCATTCTCTTACTCTCCTGAATATTAAAATATTTCATTCCAAAATTCAAGGTTTTCCATTCATAGTATACAAACTATATACATTAAAATTTTCTTACAAAGTTTTTGAACAGAGAGAAAAATTTTTTAATTTGTGATTAGTTTCTCAATAATAAACCGTACTAGAATGTTTAAAACTGACTAAAATTCCCCCTCTAAAATCGTTTTTCTGGTTGGCCTATAAGTGAAATTCAGAACCTAAAATTTTCCTTAATACTAATAAATTCTTTCTAGCGGTTTCCAATCTAATTATACAGTGATTGTTATGCAGCTTATTGTTTAAACAATGATTCGTGCTTTATTAAGAAACTAAACATTTACAAATACAGTATTCTATTTTCAGCAATACAAAATCATCATATATAGATGTTTTCATTATTGAAAAACTTCTAAACATTTTAATTTACATAGATTTACTCTACAATTCTATGCATTATTAGTTATATTTATATTGATATAGATTTCTCTTAGTAATAGTATGATCAAATATCCTCAAACTTTATTAGACACTGCAGTAATCTAATTTATGAAATATTTAACATCCCATAAATGCACTGCAAAATTTTACAAATGTTAAAGCCATATGTATAAACTGAAACACATTTTACTAGTATGGCAAAACACAATACTGCTATTATTATAGACTAGTAATAATACAGTTACATTAATAAATAATTAACAGTAAAACTATTACATTATGTACAATTGTATACTACTATATACTATATATTACTATATATACTACTATATACTAAATTTATATACTACTGTATATACAGGTTTAGTTTAATGCCTTAATTTTTCGATAGGATTTTTCATTAATGATTTTCCGTATTAAATTTTAAAACAGATTAGTTCGGTTATTAGCAAAGATTTCCTCGCAATTTTTCTTCTGATGAGAAACGTTTCTTAACTTTAATAGTCCCGAAAACACAGAATGTAAAGTACCGATAATCTGTAAAAGAAGTAAATATATGTTTTAGAGAATTACTTACTCTTATAGTACCACTATATTTTTTAAGTATCAATAATTATACATGAATAAATCTTACTTTGATGGGAAATTTCTTGTTAATACGATAAACTCCACCCAAAGAGAGAGTCAATGAAACATTTCCGAACCTTTTCATGAAATCTAGAATCTTAAAAATTGGCATATATTTAGTTTATGTTATAAGAATAGCAATTAATTAGAATACCTACTTTCAGTTTTCTTTTCAGTTCTAGATTGAATCCCCCCAACTGTCGGATATCCTGAAAACCATTTAGCATCTATAAAGAATAAATAAACAATTAATGTTAGAAAAAAAGCATGTTATATATAATTTATAAGAAATATTACATTGAAGGAGAAAGAACACAATATACAGCCGTAGATTATGCAAATAAATGTGCAAATAATGACCAATCCTAATATTACCAGTTTCCATTCTTTCGTCATATCCACGAACAGTAAAAGATAATAACAAAGACTGGTACTAGAAGTTACTATAATGTAACTGACAAAGAATGGATAACTGAGATCGGTATTAATTATTTCAACCAAAGACCATAATTTTGGTGATGCAACATTAATTGTTTGCCTTTGGATTTCAGGTTTGGTTCGTTTCTTTTTATCGATAATATAACTTGTAATAATTGATCATATTCTTGATGAGCGATCCAAATATATATTGCACCAAAGAATAAAACGATACCATAAATTCCGAGAAAATAATTGGTAACGAATCCTGATACCACACAACAGAAAAATGCTTCTCCGGTAAATTTTTCTCCTTTGTTCCAATCGGGATAGACATAAAACACAAGCAAAACTTGATAGCAAAAAGTGATAACGATAATTAATATGAAAACACACAGAGTAATCTTTCTTATGATGTTATAGTATTTATCTACGGTTTTCTGTTAAAAATATTTTATATTTGTTAATTGAATATGAAGACTGATTTTTTTAAATTTGAGATAACTGAAAATCGATGCGATAAAAAAGGAGAATATTCCTATTGCCGCTTTGCATACCATCGACTGTTTAACTACATCGTAGCCTCCATTACAAATAGTAATGCGATTGAAACCGGGTATTAGATGGCAACAGCTCAGAATGAAATGCCCCCATAAAATTAATTCGATAAATTGAATATACATTATTTTTGCCTTCCTTTCAAACATAAGATATTTCTCATCTTGAATGTTACAATCGGAGGAAATTTCTAAGCCATATATTAGAGCCATTTTTCGAAGAGGTTTGAGGAAGTAAAATAAGCAAATTCCTTTGTTCATTCTATTCATATTTTCCTTTCTTGCTTTAATGATGTTATTAAAATTACAACGAGGGTACGACCTACGGCACTTTCAGTAAGAGTAGAATGTTTTCTGTGCTTTTTCTCTCAAACTCAAAGAAAAACTACTCTATAAATTCTGTTTGCCTGTTCTCTTACTATAAAACTGTGATAGATAATAAGATGCAGCGATACAATATTTAAAGAATATGAATTTAGCATTATTAAAATATTTTCAATATCGATTATTCTCGAAACTTAATTAGTCAAGCATTTCCGAGTATTGGTTTAACAGTAATAAATTATTGTACAAATATTTAATTTATTAAAAAGAAATTTTAATTAAAAATCGGTCGATAAATTAACTTAATAATTTAATATTTTTTGCACAATACTTCAGTATAAAATTTTTAATTAATTTAGCATGAAATTTAATTATCAATATCGTCTATATCCAAATAGAAATGAATTTTATATAAATTTACATTAATAACGTAAGGATCACCAATTAATTTCAAAATCGATTATACACATTAATTTTTTAATTTAAAAAATAAAATCCATTTGTTGTTCTAGCTGTTTTTATTAAATTTGTTAAGATAAATCGCTATTTATATTTTTAGTAACAGCCTTCAGTTTCTAATTCTAACAATTGGATTTATATTTATATTCTGATTAATCTCTTTTAACTTGGTTGAAAAATATAGAAAATTTGGTTGGTTTATGGAAACAACTATCTCCCTCCATTGTGCTTGATTTCAACTTTCGGCTCATTTACACAACTTGGAGATGTTGGTTTGAACTCCTGCTCGTTTTTATCAACCATTACAAAGGCAAAGATAAAAAAAAAATAAACATAATGGTGAATTACGAATTTTGCAATTCAACATCAACATCATCTGCAATTTATAAACATTAGTAAGAAAGATGTTATTAAGCAAATTATCTGTTAAATTTCTTTGAGATAACAAGTAAGTACGGAATTTTAACTATTCGATGTATTTAAACGAAACTCATACTTTACCATTTCGATCCAAGAAATTTACTAGTATTGCTCTATATTATCATCTATTTGCGCGTTATGCTAGAAATATTTAACACGGTGTTGAAAAAAGTCTTTATAAAGTAAATCTCTTAATTGTTAATTTTTGGAATTCTATTTAATTCTACTTAATTTAAGAACTGTATAACAATTATAATTCAGTTATATATCGTATTCGGGTTACTCGATGCGTATTGTATATGTTCTTTTTGATTTATATGTTGAGAATTTTATTCAGTTGTAATTTGAGCTCTATTCATATACTAATTTTCTTAGATGTAAATAAAAGTCCCTATTTTATGTACGATGCTATATTGCATAATTGAATTTTTTAAATTTTTATAGAAAGTGAAAAATTGGGAATTTTAGTGATAAAAAACTGTTTGAAATTGATTTATCATTCAATAATAAATGCTTTAAAAATACAGCAAGAATGAAATTTCATGTATTTCAATACGGCTACTCACTTTCTATTCTACTATAGATTAAAGAAGTATTATTATCAAATAATTAATAGTATACAGTAGATAATATTTGGAGTAAAGTATATTCTATATTACATAGAGCGACTGCAGTATAGACTACTTAATCATCTTTCTGAACAGAATATACTTAGTTTCAACCAAAAAAAAAAATCTTAGTGGTGCCGTTTTTACATAATGAAATTTTAACCAGAATTTACCTCGACTCAGAAATACTGTTTAATAACGGATAAAATTATTACTGACGTTCAAAATATCCAATTTTATAGTTCTACCATATATTATAGTTTATTATACTTTGGCATGAAAAGATGACTGATGAAAATGTTTCAAATATTAATCTAAAATGATTATCAAATAATCTGGTGGCGTAAATCGGCCTTATTCTCATCCAATAATGCAGGAGTTACCAAACTTTTTCGTCCGCGGGCCAAATTTCTGAAGTATTTTTAAAAAAATGTGGGTTTGCCGGCCGCACACTATATCAAAATGGGTAAGATAAATTTTTATTAAAAAAAAAAAAAAAATAACTATATTTTTATAATTCTATTATTGAGCAGATATCTTTTTTAATAATACAAGTATGCAATTAATTGTTACCAATACAAGATTTTTAGTACAGTACAATAATATATTTTTTTGATTTTTAAACATTTTAAACATAATTACTATTTCCTTAGAAATTGCGACTTACTCGAATGGGACTTTGAAAACTGCTTTTTATCTGATGATATATTCTTCATACTGGGCTCAAAAGATGTTGTGTTAATTTGAAATATTGACAACAAATGACTATCAGTTATTCTCGATCTTAATTTTGATTTATTTAAGTGCAAAATTGAAAATGTTTTTTCAAAAATATATGTACTTCTGAATAAAAAAGCCATTCAATATGCATGTTTTAATAACTCAGGATATTCGTCATCTATTGACAGCTTTTTTTAAAACTCATCCAGGCTATTATCACGATAAAATCTTTTTATCTCACTATTCTCTTGTAAATTAATCAACTTGAGCTGCAAATTTAATGGTGCAGTTTCGGGATTAAAAGAAAATGGATCTTCAAATATAGATAGTTTTCTCGTAGTTTTTAAAATCTAAGAAATGTCTATCAAATTCATCTAATAATCTTTGAAATGTATTACTATGCTTTTCTGAAAATTGTATTGATTTGAGCCAGCAAAGTTTGTGGGCCATATGAAATGGTTTCGAGGGCCGCACTTTGGTAACCCCTGCAAAAGATGAACAAATTGAATAGAACATAATATAACAGCTGTGTGTTCTATTCAATTTGTTCATTTTTTGGGATTGATGATAGCTTTTTTAAGTTATAAATATTATTTCAGTTATTTTTATAATAAACTTTTTACTAAAAGTTTGCTTATATTTTCAATTGTTTAACAGTGTAATTAAAAAAAATGAAGTTTATTATTTTGATGTTTCCCATTTCAAAATCGAATAAAAAAAATATATGAATTAGATTTTTGATTAGGCATTTAAATCCACATATTTTGCTATACAATACAATACAGTTGATTTTGTAGCAAAAACTCCCTCATCTGCTTTGAAATTGAAAATGGCAACTGAGAACAAAAGTAAAAAGTCTGGTTTTATCAGCAAATTATGTAAATAACTTCTATTTCTGGATTGTGCCTAAGATAGTAGTTCATCTGCATTAAAATTCATCTATTTGTTTGCCAATAATAATGAACAATAAAAATTCTTTATCATTAATATGATATAATTTCTTTATTATTGTAATCGGGTGACTCATGCATAGGTACTACGGAACTACCCCCAATTTTTCTGATATATATTTATTAATTTACTTAAATATATTTATTAATTTTATTTATATTTGCTTGTAATATTTAATTTTATCATCAACAATCATCTACAATTCTGTTATTGTGTATAAAAAATAATAATCTATCTTGTAGCACTTAGGAAAGTGAAGGATGCTAGCGGTGCTGCTTTTACCACAGTGCCATATTGTTACTCGCGCATGCTTGCACAAGCATATGCATGTAGTGAATGCTTGGAAGTGAGCTATTAGCATAATGTGATACTGTCAGTTGTGCAATTCTACTGTTGTTTATAATAGTAGCATGTTCCTAGTGATTATCATGTTTACTATGTCTCTAAATATTTGGATATTACAATTAAAGATATAATATTTTGAATTATACCAAACTGTACAATTTTATTAATAATAAACAATATTTTTTCATGAAACAAAATAAGAAAAATATATTTTATTTTTAAGTAATTTTGAATTATATTCAGCTGTATAATTTTATTTTACATTCATTTTATTTATTTTTTCATTTTAAATTTTATTTAATTTTTACCATAATTTTGATATTTTATCCAAATATGTATACACTGTATTTATAGTGTGTAGCATATTTCGAAAGATGCAGCACCCCTCACAATTTCAAGTCATGAACCGCCACTAATTATAATTTACTTGATTTTAAAGATATGCAGATGCTCCTCTAGTTATGAATATTCTAGTCACAACATTCATATTTATGAACATGAAATTTCAAAAACTCTTCAATAATTGTAAACAGTATTATAATAGAATGCTCTAGCAATCAATATAATGCAAAATTATACAGTTAGTTAACATATTATGGCAGTGTTTCAAGATGGCAGCAATGATCAGCACATTGAAAAATCCTTGCTTTATATCTGGAATTTTTTACTAAAATCTTTGAAATAAGAAACTTTTAATTGGTCCAATTGTGAACTATATTACAATATAAAGTATAAAAAGTTATTTCAGTACTTTTGGAGCCAAAATAACAGCAGTATCTGAGTTACAAAGAACTTGATTTATGAACAAAACTTATATACAAATTATATTTATAACTAGAAGAGAGTCTGTATTTTCATTTATTTAAATAAATAAATCATTGTTTAATCATATACTATTGATTTTGTTGATCTTTATTTAATTTTATTATGGTCAAATTTCCTTGTTGAAAATGGAACTTCAGATTTTAACATTGTCTATGGAAAATTGATTTTTAGTTTATGAGTTCTTACTTAATGAGCTTGCTCCAGAAACAAATTAGCTTGTAAAGGCAGAAACTAACTGTATTATATATATCTCCTTCTAATTGTTTTAAATATATTTTTTGTACTATTGTAAATGCCATCAAAAATAAAATTCAGTTATCTGAGCAAAAAAAAATCAAAATTGTTTTTGATTGTTGAAAAAATTAAACTAGTGAAAGATGATAATGAAATGCATTTCTTGTTTTTAACACAAAGATGACTTGTTATTTTAGATTATTATTATTATTTTTACCTAAAATAATTTGTCTGTATGATAACTCTCAAATTACCATCATAATCTTGTGGAAGTGTGGTTTTATTTGTAATGACTAATATAACTTAGTCAGTTTTAGTGTTATATAGATTTCTATTATTTACCACAGTTCAATATTTTAGTAAGAATTGTGTAAATCTCTTTAAAAAACCACAAATCAGAAAATAAAAGTAAATGATAAGCCAATTCAGTAAGATAAACTGTTTTAATCAAAAATGTTTTTGGATATCCATGTAGCCTGTCTCATATTATTATGATGACTTTTTTTGTGTTACCTTCAGCTTGGGCCTGGCTAGCTGACTGTTTTATATTGATGTGATCCAGTGTCTGTAATAATGTTACCAAATTGTATTTTAATGATTTTAATTTTTGTACGTTTTCTGAAGATCTTATTCAGCAACACTATTGATTCATATAAATTGTGTTTAATCCTTTAATTATTTTATTATTATTATTATTATTATGATTATTATTATATTTTATTATAATTATTATTATTTATTATTATTATTATTATTATTATTGTATGGTATTCATAAAATCAGTTTGTTTATTGCTTAATTGAAATGTTGCAATATGTGACTGATGCAAGCTATATGAATATCTGAAAATGTTTTTGATTAAAACAATTTATCTTACTGAATTGCTTATCATTTATCGGTACTTTTATTTAATTGTGCAAAAATAGTGGTGTGCTTCAAATGCCATAGTATTTTTTTAATAGAAATATCATTGTAAATACAGTTATTTAATATAAATTTTTGTTCATAATTTTTATGTAGATAATATTTTTTTGAGAGAAGGATCAGAATGCAGAAATATATATTACCACTTATTAAGGTTTATCATCCTGCTGGTGATAAACCTTAATAAGTGTATGCACCAAAATTGGCTAAACTTTTATAAAAATTACCTTTGCTTTCTAATCCAATTTTAAACAATATACCTGATCCAAAATTTGTATGCCTAAAAAAATATTCTAGCATGCTACAGATTTGTCATTCCTGGCCTAGGAGTACCAGTAATTTAAGTCTGTTACGTATGATATATTTTTTGTTAGGATAATTTTGTTTTTGATCATATGTACAAACTCGATGGCCGAGAGAGGGGGAGCTCATGGCAGATACAGTCCACAGACATAACTGACCTTTAGTCTTTATGATATCCTCATCGTGGACAAAAAACTTTGATTCTTTAGTTAAAAAATAATGTTTTTCTTTTTCATTTTGTAAACATTAAGCAATAAAAGTGTTCCATTATCTTTACTTTT
>WUQG02404437.1:0-17066 GCA_011317285.2 Androctonus mauritanicus | reverse complement strand
ATGCAGGGTGATCTCCTTTACAATTAATGTACATTAAAATTTCAGAATTGTAAATGATGGAAGCATGTTCCAATGAAATGCACTTAGTGCATACTTCCTTTCTTGGCATGACATTTTTGAATGTCCATATTTTTCATACTTGAAGCAATGCAAAGAGTTAAGTATACATGGTCATACAGAGCAGTTGAGATATCTTGTCTCAATATTGGGCAGTAAACTGGATGTAGAAAAGATAATGATAATATATAATAAATATCAATACATAAGCACTAAATGTAGTAACTAAATATATTCTAAAACAAACAAAGCTTAAATATAAGGAAGAAATATTTTCAATCCATATTGGATCCTCTTCAGCTTCTAATGAAATATAATTTAAAAATCAAAATTCAAATCTTATAAATATCATTCTAGTTACTGCATTTCAATTTACTTAAAAGTTTACAAATATTTCAGAGAGTAGCAGAAAATAAATTATTTATAAGAAATAATTATCATAATTAAAGTACTAAACAGAGATATTTAAAAATATATAAATAATATCAACATTAATTATTCATAACATGAGTAATCCCATTATTCTGTGTGTTACAGAATGATATACTAATCTGTTCATTAATGAAATTCACATGCCAATCTCCTTTCCACTATTACCAATGACTCTTGCAAATAAGAGTGTTTCTACTCAAAACCTGTTCTTATAATTTCAGCTCTGTCCCAATCTATGTCCAAACTGTATTCATAAAATCTTTTAGCTAGTGATATATTCAAAGATGCCTCCATAATATGTTGCAGCTAAGAGATTTTATGAATATAGTCTGGATATAGATTGGGATGAAGCAGAAATACACAACATGGACAACCATATAGAACTCTATGGATTGTATGCTCGTGTAAGTTAACATGGCTATGGACAGCACATCTGTTAGACCTACCTCCCTCAAACTATTCATTTTTCTGTAATGAAATACAGTGTGAGTTAGCCTAATTCCCATAGAATATACACCGAAAGAACTATACACTGCCAATTATAAACTTAAGACAAAATTATCAGCACTTTAGGCAGAAAAGGCTTAGTTAAAATTAAAATAATAAAACTGAACTGAAAAAACTTAAATGGAAGAAGTGCTTTCGATTCTTTATCAATCCTCTTCAGCTTCCATACAATGTATTAAATTTAGAAGAATAAGAACAGAACAGTTGTTACCATAGTAATTGTTCTGTTCTTATTCTTTTAAATTTAATACGTTGTATGGAAGCTGAAGAGGATTGAATAACGAATCAAAAGCGCTTTTTCCATTTAAGTTTTTTCAGTTTAGTATTATTATTTTAATTTTAACTAAGCCTTTCCTGCCTAAAGTGCTGATAATTTTGTCCCATAGGATAACATGGGAAAATAGTTTTGTAATAAAATTCTACATATAACACTACTAATTTGGTCTTTTGAAGGAAAAAAACTATTTATTTCTTTCTATTTGTAGCAGAAACAGACAGTCAGATTTCAATATCAAAATCAAATAATTTATTAATTGACAAAAAAAAAACTAACATATTTAAAAATCAGAAAATTATTCCATATATTGATTAATAAATCAATATATGGAATCATTTTCTGATCAAAGAAGTTCTAGACGCAAGCAATATAATGAAAGTGGGAAAAGAATCAATTTGTGACATAAGTAAGGCACAATATTGTAATAATACTAATTTCAATATGTCTGGAATAGAATCATATTTTTCAAGTTGAACAACAAAACAACAAGTAGATTCATAAGCTGGTTAATCTTCCAATTATGAGTGTCATATTAAAGAAACTAAACAGCTGAAATAGTAGCCAATCAACAGGAAAACAGTCAAAAGTAGTTTTACTTTAAAATAATTGCTTTTCAAACTATTCTTAGCAATGTCAGAAATATTCTGCCATTCATTTCATAAATCAAAATTAATAACAAATTTTATTAAAAATAAAACAAAAATATAAGAACTGTGTATTATATTCCCTGTGGATGAGGGAATAATTCACCCACTATCTAACTCAGATGTCATAAGAGAAATGTAAGGATGCTCTCTTTTCCATTAGTAGCATCCCACTACCACCACTATGATCATTTTCTTCTTTCCTCAAAGTTTTTCTATACTTTACTCACTTCATTCTTCATTTTTCAAAGGGTAAAGCTGTGAGTAGACCCTATATCTCTCTTAATAAAAACAAAAGTAATTATAATACAAGAAAATAGATTATTGTTGATAACCCCATTTTCTTTTTGCTTCTGAAAATTGTCCAATTATGCAATCAAGATTTAATAAACTTTGTCATTATCTCTTTTGTTAAACAATATTGCATAACAATACCCATTCATGTAGGACTAAACTTGCAGCCAGGGGCCAGTATGAGCTAAAAGCCCAGTAGAAATGACAACATGGATGTCAGTTAAATCCCCCCCATGGATAATTAAACCAAGGATACAAGTATGGTTGTATATTCAAATACACAATAAAATTCAAAATAATGAAAATTTCTAGCTAGGAAATTAACAAAGACAATTAGCAATGGTGGAATTATTCAAAAAAAAAAAAAATGATATTACCAAAAATGTGTGATCCAACAATAAGCAATACAACAAAAACTAATAATGTAAAAATTAAATAAAAAGTATCTGATAGAAACAAAAATTTACTGTTTACGATTATCTAAAAAGAGCTAGATATCTCAAACAACAACAAACAAAAATAGGCAGATACAGAGTATTCTTAAGAGATCTGGCCAAATTTAAATCATAAATTCTACATATCAAAATAAAGCAAAAAGTCCATATAAACATTGTCAGTAATGTTTCATTTTAAAAACAGCAGAAAAGGTAAAAGCATACAATTTAATAGGCTTATTAGTTTCATGACAGATGTAGAAAATTTTAATCTATATTGCAAAATGATACTCATCCATGAAACTTGCTACCAGGGGCCAGCATGAGCTAGGACCTGGATGAAAATGTCAGGTCTTAATCCATGTTGGCAATCAACTGTAACAAAACAATCTTTAAATCAATCATAACACTATGCAAGCTATGGAAAAGTTTGTATATGATTGGAAATAACCCATGATTTTCGTCCTTTTGTGAGAGAGATGTATATGACCTATGCTTTTACATCCTGTGTTATCTCAAAAAGCAAACATTTCTAGACCCATGTTTATATGGACTTTTTGCTCTGTTTTGATGAATAGTATATGTAATTTAAATTTAGCAGGATTTTTTAGGAGCACCTGTATGTTATACTACTTAAAACAATAGAATGGCCAGAATGAAAAATATATACGAAAGAACAATTGATCACTAAAACAAAGATTAAGAGAACATAAGCAAGATATTTCCAATGGAAATTTAAATACAATTTTAGTAAAAAGGTTCTTTGAAGAAAATATATTGGTAAATTGGGACCAAACAAAAGTGGTAAGAACTGCAAAAAGTATAAGAGAAGCAAAACTGGCTGATGCTGATTTTATTCAAAAAAGAGAGAAAATATTGATCATAAATGATAATGTACTAGAAACCATTTCATCATTGTGAATGTGGCTTTAAAAAAGTAACTATAGGATATCATACATGCAATTAATTTAATATAAAAAAGCATGTAAATAGTAAAAATTGTATAATATAAAAATAACTACTTGTATTAATTTATACAAGATAAACTATATTATATTTTATGTTATTTATATAAAAATAAATTTAATATAAGCATAATTGTAAAAACATAATTTAAATGTTTGGAACTATGGAATTATTTAAATCATGTATTTGTTCCATGTCTTAAGTTTAAATAGAATGGAACTGATGATGGCTTTAAAGCTGAAATTATTTTCCTGAATATGTTTTTGAGTAAATAAATGATGATTTTTTCTACCATCAAAGAGAATGAGCTTGTTACAAAAATTTATTTTAAATAAAATAGAAAAATAAGCAAAAGTTAATTAATTAATTTTTGCTTATTTTCTTATACATAAAATACTTTAACTTTTCCAATTGCAACAGAAACTAATGTTTTTATAAAAGAAAACAAAATATAAAAGAATTAAATTCTTTTTCCAGGCCAAATTTCCTAAAAAACTGAAATCTTTTTACAGAATCAGAGAATGAATAATAAAAGGAAGCTATCCTAACACTTTCAAATAAATATTTTAAAATAATTTCAATTAAAAAAAAATTAAATATGAGATTTACCTAAATATTCATAATTTTATTAAAAATTTTTAATATTAATCAGGTATTTACATAAATGATATTTCAGAATCATATATAACAGAATCAGTAAGATAATGATATTTCTTAGGAGTATAGTATACTTTATAATTGAAGCAAATGTATAACATGGATATGCCATTACAGTTTATTGTGCTGACAAATCTTTACTATTATATAAAAAAATTTTTTTTTTTTTTTTTAATTTTTAAACAATCATGTATGATCTAACATTTTTATAAAAATTTTCTTTACAAAAATTTCTCAGCTTATACATCATTATATATGGTAACTAATACTGAGAATATTGCTAATTAGATGAATCTCTCAACATTCTTGCCTAATATTTCACTAAAAATGTTCAATGTGAAACAAATCTAAACAACAATTTATACATACAGCTAAAAAAGTAAATGTAATTATTTTATTGCTACTTATTAATTTTAATTTAATAAATTTAATTTAACAGTTTGATAATTTTAACTTTGTAAATTTTATTATATTTTTTAAAATAAATTTATTCTTAAATGGCCTTTCCTAGTAAATTTTGGTAAAAAAGAAAAGAAAGAAAGAAAAGAAATGATATTACCTGTTTTAAAGAAAACTACCCAACTTACTTATCCATCACATACTCATTCCCAAAATATTATTTTGCATACTCAGAAAAAATAAGGTAATTTCTTATTTATCTTTTTGTATTTTTATAAGAATTTTTGTGTAATATACTATATATCAATTTTATTTACTAATAACATTTTTAAAGAATTTTCTTACCTTGTTCAGGATGCTGAAATCTAAAAACATGATATTTCCCAAGTATAACTCGTGAACCAGTCCGCAATACTAATGGTTCTGATATTTCTCGACCGTTTACATAACACATAGCATCATCACAAGGACAGAGTGTTACAATCCCTACAATAATAATTATATTTATTTATTTTGTGTTTTATGATGTAAAAAGATTACAACACTTTTCTTTTCTTATATAATTTTTTAAATAAAAAATACAAATATCATTTTCAGCAAGATATTTTCTCTGCTTTTCAAATATTTATTTATTTGTAATAACTAATTTTGCAATATCTTTATAATTTTGCTTATCAATCATAACTCATCATTTACAACTATGGTAAATATCAAATGTGCATTTCTAATATTAACAATTCATTGTGATGTTTCTAAATCAATATTAATTTTTAATTTTATTAAAAAAATTGCAAGATTATTCTTCATAATTAACTGTTTTGTAAGGATATAAAAAACAAAAAAAAAAAATTTTGATATGCAAATTTAACATTATTTATATGAAAAAATTCTAATGTATATGATAGTGATTTTATCTAGTACATATGTTCTTCTATTTGGATAATGATTGGAAATGATTTACTGTAGCATTCCACTCAATATCCCACATAGGTGCAGTACTACTTGGCTGCATCCATGTGAGATATTGGTGCAGCCAATGCTTAAGCTCAAAGTAGGCTTGGCTGCAATTTCCCAGGAAGTAAGTGGCTGCTGAAAAGAAATAAATGCATCATACCTCTTGAGAGTGGTGAGGGTATTTTTTTTCATTTTTTGCAATTTTCTTTTAAATTTTGGTGAAAGTGAAACAAAAAATGAATGATTAAGATATATTTTAGTTTATTTTAATAGAATTAATCATTATTTTCTTATTATCTACAATATATATTTTTTTATTTTTAGCATTTTATAGTTCATTTTATGAAAAATTTGATCTTTTCTAAAAATTTCAAAAATAACATTTATCAAGTCATATAATCAGGATAACTTTTATATATTAGACTATAAAATACACAGGATAGGATGAAAAATCCAAATTCTGTCAAGCTATTCAAATATAAACAATGTTTATTTACATGTAATTTAAAAAATATTTTGGCAACTGAAAAAATTTAGAACTACTATCAAAAGGACATATTTTCAATGAATACACATAAAAAACCAATCTGCAAAAGCCGGATTAATAAAATAAGAATTGAATTTTTTAACTCATTTCTTTAGTGTTTTTTTATTGTTTTTTGTTCCATTTCTTGACATCTATTGACAGCAAAGGTATTCAGCAAATTAAAGTGTTTTAACCTATTGAGATCCAATGATGTGTATACATAAAGGAAGTGGAACAAAATTGATAAAAAAATACTTAAAAAAAATTCAATCCTGATTTAATCAGTACAGCTATTATGGATTGGTTTTTTGCATTTATTGGTTGAAATTATGTCTTCCAATGAGAGTTCCTAATTTTTTCAGTTGCCAAAACTTTTTAAATTATGATTTTATGATAGCTAATTTGAATGGATTTTATTAGTAGAATTTGGATTTTTTTTTACAATCTTATCAATTCATCTTTAATATAATATAATATAATAGAATCTTATATCACTTTTAGGATGAGATAATTTTATTTTTGAAATTTTAAATAAAAAATGAAATTCTAGTATGATAAGCTCTAAAATTCTTAAAACTAAAAAAATATTGTCGATAATATAAAAATTTTGGTTAATTCTATTAAAATAAACAATATTGTTGCTTATTTGTTTACTTATTGCTTTATTTTTATCAATAATTAAGTAACTATGAGAAAATCCAAATGTAAGACATCCTCAAGCTATTTAAAAGGGTATGGCACTTTTATTACTTTATAATGGATAATTGTTCCACAGGAAATTGTGGCCAAGCCTACACATAATATTGAGTATAGTGGATCAACAAAGCATCTACAGGTCAATTAGAGCAAAGTAGACAATATTATAACTGTATGTGTGTGAGAAGACAATTTTCATATATGTTGAGTTTTTTATATAAATTCAAAAATTTGTAAAGACTTAAAATAAAAATTATTGATATGAAGGAAAAATATACCATTAAATATATTTTATTAATAGAAATGACAATATTTCAATACATTTGTGTAAGTTTTTAACTTATATGATATAACTTAACGAAAATTAGCATAATACTTCATTTTTTATTGATCATTTTTAAAAATATGGTCAAATTTTTTACATTCATAGCTTCTTTTATTTAGAAGACTTGCTGCTATCCAAAAATAATAAACATTTCATTTGAAGAGGAAGATTTCATACAAAAAATCATGTTTCTTTGATCTCATATAATAAATGAAAAGTTGTAGAAGAAATAAAATTCGAAAAAATTTTCACATTAGAATGAGAATGAAAAACATAACAAGCTGTAAAAATTTCAAAAGATTTCAATGAAAATAGAGATTGTGCAATATAAATTGTTTTCATATTAACTGGGAAATCATTTGAAATATATCACAGACCTCAACAGGTTAATAAATTATATTAAAATTCAATAAAGTATACTAGATTTGTAATAAGCAAGAGTTTTGTATTGAAAAAAAATTCAATCATTTACAAAATGGCTTTATAATTTATAACATGAATTGTGGCATATCATTAAGAAAATTAATATGTAAATAGTTAAAATAACTAATCTTTCAGGATTATTTATCTCAAAAAAATTTTTCCTATAATGCATTACTTTTAAATGTGGTCTTTCAACTATCCAAAGATGTTTAATGCAATCTTCCTACCAACTGAAGATGTCTAAAATAGCCTCTTGAAGAGAATGAGCTTGAGACCACTGAATTATATTTACATAAAAATCCATTTTGACTCAAATAAATTAGATATAATCTTCCTTTAAGATACAATATAAAATGATATAGACAAGCTCAAGATAGGTAAAAACTGAATGTTTAGTTGCAAAAGCACGTACATAATTAGGGCACTTGATTGAAAAAGCCATAATCAGTAGATACATAACATGAAACAAAGAAAACAGAATGACAAATGGAATTTAAAATTTTAAAATATGCAGTTCTTTAACATTATAGCAGCATTTCTATGACAGATAGTTTGATGTAAACTATGGTAAGGTTAGTTTGTAAAGGTTCAAAATTTTATCTGTTTGTGTGGTGGAGGGTGGCTGCGGTTGCTGGTGTTGGAGTGCTCCGATGTTGCTACGGCACCATGTTGGAAGTTTGTTTCCAGTGGAATATTCTTGTTTTAGAGTTTGAAGTTAAATTAATACCACAACTGTATTTGAATACCATGTTTAAAATAATATTTAAGTTAATTCAGAAAGTTTTAAATAATTCTTATTACATCTTTATTGTTTCTTTTGAGGGTGTTACACCCTCAAAAGAAACAATAAAGATGGAAAAGAAACAATAAAGATGGAATTAACATGGTGCCGTAGTAACATCGGCGCACTCCAACACCAGCAACCTCAGCTTTGTGCACAATTTAATTATGGTAATTAAATTGTGCTTAAAGGAAGGACTTAGAGGAGGTGTTGGTGTCTTGCCTGTTGTGCTACAACGTACATGGTCTATGATTATCAGTTGTTGTCAGCTGTTCTTAGTGGTGGTCCTGGTTATTTGTAAGTTGTGTGGTTTAAGCAACGTTCGTCCGTTAAAGTTGGACTGCGAGTTGTATTGGAGATACGGATTGGTGTTAAGTGTCAGTAAATGTGACTTATTGGAAAAGTTTTGTTTCATGAATTATGAAAAATGTTGATTTGCTTTGTACAGGCAAGATTTGACTATTGTAGCAAGATTTGACTATTGTAGCAAGTTTTGTTATTTTTTTAATATTGTTGCTAATAAAGTTTATTAATTACTTATGGAGCAATTGATAGAATCAATGAGATGCTAGTTGGATGGACATGAATTAAATATTCAGATTAAGATTAGTTTTGACAAAGTCCAGTAGAACTGAAACATGGGGTCGGACTGATGGTGAAAGCATGGGAAATATCCCGCTTTTCACAAATTATTCATAAAACTAAAGCATATAGTATATAACAGTTATGTAGAATCCAGAACACCTTAATAAAATGATATATATTTTAACTGATAGAATTTTATAATTATTTAAATTATTTTTGATAAAAATTGGAGATGTCTAGAGAAGCAAGAAGGATCAATTTCATTGAACCAATGATGAAATGAAATTGCCTTCTGCCAAACAATAAGATAATATGATTGGCTCTTATCAAAATAAGTTCGTTCTCCAAAAAGGAAGGACAAACAAAGAGTCAGTCAAGATAGGGAGAAAAAAAGACATTCAAAGAGAAGGTGAATAGAAATGTAGCAGAGAAGGATGAAGCCATGTTCTGTCTCATAAGTGGTCATCTGACAAGGATTAGAGAATGAAGACAAAGGATAATGGAGGAATGACATAGATTTCTTACATATTCTCTCTTCCCAGGTATGATCTCCATGTCAAGTAGCTCTCTCAAGTAAAGTATATTAATAATGTGTTTCATTTCCTGTTTGTTTTGAATAAATCTATGTTATTTGTTTTTTATGCATTTCCAAATCAATTCTCTTATCCTGGATACCTGTGTCACTTACTCATAACTATTAGAAAATACACTAAAATTTATTAATGCATATTTTTTTCAGCCATATACTGTTGGATTCTCACTGTTATATTATAATTAAAGTTATTAATTATTAAAGTTATAAAACTGTAAACTATTAAAGGTTTATGTGGATGAATCCAAAATCATTAGTTATTCTGCACAGCCTATTGCCATCGGGTAGGGATAAGTTTGAAATGCATTCCTTTATCACAAATTCAATATTAGCCTGCATGGCTATTTGAAAGCTGCAACCAATTTGAATTTCTCTGCAGACTTTTCATTGGTGGGGACTTGTGCTTGGTCTTAGTGGCTGTCTACTGATGTTCTGCAAAATTTTTTCACTAAGGCAATATCCAAGTTCCTATTCCATATCTTAGAATAACAGAACATATGATTCTTTGATTGAGGTGTCTTGTAGTATTACCAACATATTTCTTTCCTATCAAATTCAGTGTTATGTCCCAGAACAAAAAGCTCAAACAGACCTTTCCCTTTATAAGTCAAAATACGATGTATGCCATAATTAGGAATGACAAAGATAAGCTGCCATCCCAATCACAATCAAATATATATCTTAAGAATTAAACCCAAACTTTTTCTTTGTATCTATTTATTTCTTATTATTATTTTATTTATTTATTTATTTATTGGATATTTTGAGTTAAAGATACATACTGATTCAAACTTTTAAAATTAGCAATAAGAAATAAAGTAATTTCAGCTTCACAGACACATCATGATATCATCTAATTTCAGAACATTATTCCCAAAGATCTTGTAATTACTGTAAAACATTATAAACATAATGTTAAATATTGTAATTGTAAAGATGGATGACATAATTGTGGATAATATTCTGTGAGTAAAGAAAATCTAAATTATCTGAAAATTTATATAAATGAACCTGAGTGTAAGCTTACTAAGTTATGACTGAGTTTGAGCTGAGTGGATTATTATTATTATTATTATTATTATTGTTTATTGTATGAGCATGGAAAAATTCCGGAGCAAAGTGCTATGTCGGACAACAGTCAAGACATAGCTACTTGTAATGTTTAGTTGTGTGTTAAGCAACTGTCTATGTCAGTGCTGAGAAACTTTCTTACTATGTTGCATGTATTGAGTAGTGATGCCTTCTGTAGTGTTATGTATGTCTTGGGGTGTAAATCTAGTGTTTTGAAGCTTTTGTGTAATGTGTGAGGAATTACTCCTGTTGTGGATAGAATGATGGGTACTGTGATTACCTTTTGCATTCCCCAAAGATGCTTAATTTCTTGTGAGAGTTCTGTGTATTTGCTAATTTTTTGGGTGAATGCATCCTGGATGTTGTGTGTGTTGGGTATTGAAATGTCTATAATGTAGGTAACTTTGTTCTGTTTGTCTATGAGTGATGTGTGGTCTGTTGTGATGTATACTTTTGTCTGTCAGGATTGTTCTGTCATAATAAATCTTGTGTGTCGAGTTTTCTAAGATTGTGTCTGGTACGTATTTGTAATATGGTGTGAGTGTGTTTATTAATTTGTATTTGGTTGCAAGCTTTTGATGTATTATGTTTGCTACTTGGTTGTGCTGGAATGTAGGTAATCTGTTTGTGTAAGCAGCTTGCAACCCGATGTAACGTGTTGAATCGTTTCAGATGCTATGTGGCAATTATTATTATTATTATTATTATTTGAAGTGTTATGCTTTAGTTTAAGGATCATTTTAATTTCACGTTCTCCATCTCAGAAGTTTGAAAATACAAGTTACAGAATAGAAATTTTATCATCTTGATAAACTGTGGATGATGCCACATGCCATGTGACATCATCGATTCTAAATTAATATCACTGATCAGATTTGAGAATTGAAGAATGATCTTTTATTAATGATTTATAGTTGATAAATTATTGTCAACTGTAAAAAAAGAGATTTATTTTATCTGTAAATTAGAAACTAAAGTTGTTGCATGGGTATATGTAAATGAGCTTAACATGAGATTTGTAAAAATCACTACTATAAAAAAGATGTTTGCCTCTAGGCTAGTGAGAAGGTTAATTTGGCTTTCAATTGAATTAGTGAATCTCAATTTCTCTTAGGTGATATTGAAACTGATTGCTTTCTATATTGGAGTATGAAGGTATTAGATTCAGTTACTCTTTAAGGCTAATTATTATTTCAAATTACAATAGAACTTATATAAGATGACCACCTTCCATTCCAATCAAAACTGGTCATTTATACAGGCGGTTGGCTTATACAGGTTAATTATAATACAACATGTTTAAATGAAATAAAATGATTACACTTTAATAAGAACAAAATGTATGGTTTTGTTACAATTGATAACACAGTTTATCATATTTAATTAGTGGTGAAATAACTATCAATAATGCTTTGTTGTATCCCATTTTTATTTTTTATAATTTATATGACAAAGCAAATTCAATGTCATTTAATTGAGACAACAATTTTTCATTATTTTCTATTGTTGATGCTAGTTTTTTAATTCTTCAACATGTTTCTTGCAGGTGTTTTTTTGAAAATAAATTAACTACAATGGAAATCACTTAAGATTGTGATTTCCGTTGTTGTTAATTTATTTTTAAGTTATTTTCCAGAAGTATAAGGACCTGGCCAGGCCAGACTCTGGAATCTTGCAATCATGAAATGTTAGACATCTTTAAGATTATTAATAGTTTTGAATATTGTGACTGCAAGTACACTTACAATCAACAATTGGGACACAACACCTGCTATCCTATGAAGATAATTAGATGATAGTTTTTGTACATTTGAGATATCATCAACTTATCTTTTGTTATCTTTGTGAAGAGATTGACTCTAACCTATCCTATTTATTATTTTATTATGCTCTTATTATTCTATCGTTATATTCATTATTATTTAATGCATTATATTTTGTTTAAAAGTTAACTTACTTCCACGTTCTCTGTCTTAGTATTTGGTAATTACGTGTTTACGGAACGGACATCCCTCTTCCGAAAGAGCTTTCTTGGTTTGTGACATCATTTCCCTAAATAATTTTACCACTGATCCAATATAAGAAAATAAGAATGATCTTTTATCGATGTTGTGTTCGGTTTATGATTAAACTGTAAAGAGGATGACATGAATTGATTTACCCCTGTAAACTAGCAAACAAACTTGTTGCACGATTTATGTAAATGAAGCAATGCGGAACTGTACGCACCGAGTAGAAAACCCTAAGATTCCGATGACTCGGAGAGAGGTGTAACACAGAGGTGCTGATTTCAAAATGAAATTCCTTGAGTGACATTATTATTGAATTCTTGTAAAAGATCTGCAATAGTTTGAAGTTCGTAACGGTTTTGGAGGTATTAAAATTTAAATAGTCTAAGATTTATTTCTTGTGAAGAATTTGGATTTTGATTAAATAAGTTTTGTTGAATATTTGAATTTGCTTTATTAAAACTTTGATTTACATTTTGTAAGCGGTTTGAGTCTAATAAATTTATATTTTTTGTTATTTAACTTCTTTTGAGAATTTATTCAATTTATTAGTGTAAGTTTCTAACGTAGTTTTGCCGGTCTAGTTCTAACAATTGTTTCATACTTTTATAGTTGTACGTTTTATCTTGTTTTCTACTTTGCCGGTTAGACGTTGCTTAGACCATTGTTTATTTTGAATATATTTATATTTATTAGAAAATAGTAAACGACCTGAGCTCAGGCAGAACTCTGGATTTGCAGAGTCGTGTTAACCGTTAGGTTTAATTATAAGTATTATTATTATTGTTATTGACAATCAATAGAATTAGTGACTTTGCAGACCTGGGAATAAAGACAAAGAACAATGAAATATTGAAGCATAATTCTTTTACTCTCTCTGTCCCAGGTATGATCTCTCGCATCAAATATCTCTCTTGAAAGAAATATGTTAATAATTTTTATTTCTTGTTTTTTTAAATACTGTATATGTCATTTGTTTTATATGCATTTCTGAGTCAGTTCTCTTATCCTGGATCCCTGTGTCACTTATTCATGATCCTTATTCAAAAATACCCTAAAATTTATTGATACACATTTTTATATTGGACATCTGCTCAAACCTCATACTGGTGTCAGAAGAGAGATTATTGAATGATAAGACCCTCAAGATACCAGTAATGAGTTATATGTAAGGATCCTACATATATTATGGAATCCTTACATATCACTCATTACATGTTCATCATAAACTTCACAAATCTGAAAATGAATATCATTCAGTTGCACATTTTTAGCATTTAAAAAATTAATGACAAATCTGATTTTGCAGTTGGCATGCCATTTGATTGACTTAAACCTATTTAACACTCAATACAGAATGCAAACATAATCCACCTTCAATATAATAACATCTTTTGATTGCTAATGTATGCAAGGAAGGGAATATGCATGTGTGAAGAGCCAAAAAAACATGATGCATAAGAAATATGTGTGATGGAACTTAGTTTCAGGATACACCATATATGTTTAAGTGCAAATTAAGAAATAATTTTCTTTACATACATTTTTTATCTTAAATATCTTATATATTTTTTGCAAATAAGATATTAAGAATATTATTAAAAGAGTAAGTATTATATTGTTCATTTATTGTTTTTTAATTAGGATATGGCTTTCATACCAGTTAAAAATATTCCACAAACAGAAATTCTATATTCATTACAAGGAAGTCTCAAATTAAAAATTCCTGAAGCATTAGTAAAAGGTAATTATATCATATATATCAATAAAAATGAAAATATTTTTTATTTTCAAATAAATCAAATAAATACTTTGAAAAAATTTAAAAAAATAATTAATATTTAAAAACAAATAAAATTCATGTATTGATTCAAATGAAGATAAATTAAAAAATATTATTATTATTCAAGACAGAGTTAAGTCTATACTATGCTAACAAGTTACTTACCTGTCATAAAACTTATAAAAGGTCACAAAAGAAATATTATTTATTAGTTAGTATATTTTTTTTATAAATTAAATAATATAAATTACTCTTAATATGAGAAAATTCTAGATAGTGAATAAAATAAGAAACAATAAAAATGTAATCTCACAATTATCTGATTATATTGTGTTATAAATTTTTGTTCAATTATTTTATTTAGAATTCATTTTTAAGTTAAGATTAATATTGGAATCATTTTTAAATTTATTAAGCCTGAAGTATTTAAAAAATATATAATACACACATTGTAGGATTAATAAAAGCAAAAACCTTTATACAGTAGAGAAATATGACAGTTGTTTTAGTCTGTTAATAATAATCTCTTCTTATAGCTCTCAAGAATATTATATATAGAATTCATATGATTAATAGATTAATATCGTCAACGTTTTTATTCTTAGACTATTTATTTTTTCATATAGTAATTTAACTTAAAGACTATATTCTTTGTTGAAAGAATGAAATTCTCCTCCACTTCCATTTAGTTCTACCATCTAGTAAAATTTCAGCAAGAAAGAGGAATCCTCAGCAATAGATTTCATCATAAGGATAATTTTTTATTTAATAATCTTATCTTATATAATAGTGCTTAATTTAATTTCAGAAACTTTTATGAATGTTTTTGTATATATTGCTTTTATTGGTATGTTTATCGAGACTGTCAACTTGACTACTGTCCAAAAATCTCTAAAATTTTGTAACTTGTTGATTGATGTTTTTATTGAAATGATTAACTTTATATCAATCAGATAATGAAAAGATTTTCATAGAATCTGAGTCAGAAATTGAATTTCATTATTAGTTAGGAAGAAGATAAAGATACAACTCAATCTAACTAGGGAATTGCTAACCAAATAATCCTAAACAAACCAAATTTTATCTCTAGTGAGCTATTTTAGAATTAAATTGCCAATTTAATAATTATTTTTGCAAATAATTGTGTAATTAATAAATAATTATTAAATTGGCAGTTTAATTCCAAAATAATTCACTAGAGATAGAATTTAGCTAGTTTAGAATTATTTGGAGATAAAAATATTAATTAGAAAATTTCAAAAAACAAATTTTCAAGTTATCTAATGAATTTTATTGAATTGATAAGAATTTCTGTAAAGATTCATTCACAGAAATAACACTTACAGTATATATATTAATAGTCATAATGTTTGAAATGATAGAAATTAGCTTAAGTTTATTGAAAAATATTCTGAATTAGATTATTTTAGAGTTTTCTGGTTTTTCAGTTCTTAATCTTCTCACATTGTTCTTTTGAAGAACAAAAATGAATATTGAATTTAAATATGATTTTTTGTTAACTCTAGAAAATAAGAATAATAATCAGTTAATGTTGCTAGCAATAATACATCAGTAGCCAAAAAAGAAATAAGTCCAATAATTTAGTGAATATTGAAATTAAAAATTTTCCTTGAGAATAAAAGATAAGATTGCTTTGTTTTAATTCAAAATCTTGATTTTTATTATAATTAATTATATTTAATTTTTATGGAGATTGTTTCAACTAAATTATGTTCAGAAACAGATATCTATTATTAAAAAATTCAAAATATATATATGTCAAAATATATATATCAAAAAAATTCATTTTTTGAAAAATATTTTGAGAAACATCTGTCAAATATTTCAATAATGCATCAAGTACAGCTAAAATATTTATTCATTTTCATTTGGAATAAGTTATGAGAAAATTATGAACAGTTCTGTGTTATAAATATTCCAAAGCATTATTTTCATTTTTATAATTTTGCATATTTTTATTTTAACAAAAAATATTGCATGCTTTTTCTTTTTGAAAAATTTCTCCTTATTTTATTGAATGTAAAGAGAAAGTGAATTGGATAATGTCTCTAATTAGAAATTTTTTCCTTGAATATAGTTAAAACTTGTCTTTTTATAGCTGAATGTTTGCAATGTATTTTTAGGCCAGAAACTATATTCACAAAATATCAAAGAGGATATAGAAATAACTACAGAAAAAGAACCTACTGCTACTATTAAACAAAATACAAAGTTAAGAAATATGTTTAATTTTTATGAAAGAGCTACTCTTACAAAAATTAAACTATGCAAGGTAAGAAAATATCATATTTTATAATAAGTTAAGATTATTTAATAGTTAATGTTTATAGAAATTTTAATTAATACAGATATTTTTCAAGTTATGAACATTTGAATTTCAAACTTTTATACATATGAACATGCCATCAATGTTCATAACCTGAAAAAATCAAAACTGTGCTAAAATTTTAAAAATTATGATAGAAAAAGATTTAGAGCAAATGTATTATAAAACTACAGTACACTCCCAAGTATCTGGCCTAATGTGGCAGAAGGGCAGGCCGGATAATAATAAAACCGGATAGGCCGGAGTTCTATGAATTCATTTCTTTGCCCCACCAATACCAGAAGACAAAGTTTTTATACCAAAACTC
>WUQG02404426.1:0-17068 GCA_011317285.2 Androctonus mauritanicus | reverse complement strand
GGTGGGACCCGAGACTCGAACTCGGGTCCTCCAGAGTGGAAAGCCGAAGCGTTTCCACGCGGCCAATCCGGCCGACCTAACGAAACGTATTTCTGTCGATTGGTAGTAAAACATAGTGAAGGAATAGAGGCCAATGCCTAGCCGTTATCGAGAGAAATGACCCCGAAGAAAGAAGCGACGATAGTAAGTTACACAAGTTAGTTAACAACGTACAGCCGTGGCTCCGTGATTAAGCGGGTGACTGCTATGCGGTCCGTCCGGGTTCTATTCCCGCTAGAATTTTTGTTTTGATATTACCTTAAATGTGAATAAAAATTAAGATTAAAAGTTGCGTTATTTAAATATATTCTATCACTGATAAATGCACGAACTTAAAATTTGAACAAAATGTAACCGCCCCGTAAAACAATGATTATCATCACACTCCTGTGTAATAATTAACAGTGAAGTATTAGCGAGAAATAAGAAGCCACTGGTTACATTACAGCACTGTCGACATAATAGACGACATTAACTTTGTTAGTCTTATTTCATATATACTGTAGATCATATTAAAGCAATCTCGATTATCAGAGCGAGTGGCAGTCTGCCTTAACTGTTGCTGCGAGTTAATACAGATTTAATATTGTAAACATTTGTCAACCCGCCATGTTTATTTTTACCGGTAAATAAAACACCTAATAACAAGATGGCAAAATGCTTCAGCGTTAATAAGAGAAGAGAGGGGAAAAAGCATCTCGTGAGGATGCGATAAAAATACACTCTATTATGCACCATCAATCGAGTGCTTCTAGTTTCGAGAACATAATTAAATATGCTTGACATGTCGCGAAATTATTAAAAGAAAGAGCGCTGTTTTTAAATATTAACGATATCCGCTTTCCCAAGAACAATTGAAAACCGAGAGTGAGCGTGTAAGAGGATTGCTTTTATAAAACGTGCCTGGCGTGAAATATGTTTTTGTTTCAAATGCTTTTATAATGATTATCATCCAAAACTATATCTATGAATTAATAAACGAAGTAATGCCGATGAATAGTAAACATATTTAATGGTAAACCCGTCTAGAAAGATTGGATGTTGAATGTAAACATAGTTTATGATATACGAATATATTCCTTTATTCGTTTGTACTTAGGTTTATTTATTAAATAACAGTATCAGCCGGATTGGCCGCGTGGAAACGTTTTAGCTTTCCACTCTGGAGGACTCGGGTTCGAGTCTCGGGTCCCACCCCTTGAAAAAATTTATCATGGGGTCCGGGCCTGGCCTGTCGATCCCTGTCCTCCACCATCCGACTGACCCCTCCGCAGGGGTGGGCAGCCTGTGGAAGGGCTTGTTTCGCCCCGTCACTTCGTATTCTCATTGAATGGAAAGTGGCGTCATCTGTTGACAAAAAAAAAAAAAAATAGAATCCGGACCCACCGCTTAACCGCGACGCCACGCCTGCACGTTGTTAATTGTTATAACTAACTTGTATACTATCGTCGCTCCTTTCTTCGGGGTCATTTTTCTCGATAACGACTAGGCATTGGCCTCTATTCTTTCATTACGTTTTACTACCAATCAAGAGCTATTACAGAAATATGTTTCGTTTCAATCCGTTTTTCGGCCCTTGAGCCCTCTCCTTTATGAAATGTTTTAGTTGTGTTAACTAATTGTTTGTGTTCAGTGCTGAGAAACTTTCTTATTATGTTGCGTGTATATAATGGCGTATAGATTTAATGGTGTGATGTTTCTCTCTGCCAAGACTATAGCTTTGTGTAATTGTGGTGTATGTTGTTTTTTATGGAGAACTATCTCAAACTATAGATTTGTCTGTCGTGTAAATGTGGAATGTCGATAAGACCACGTCCTCCTTCTTTGCGTGGGAGAGTAGTTCTTTCTATGGCAGATTTTTGGTGATGGTACTGGTATATTATAAGTGTTGTTCGTGATTTTCTTTGGAGCGATTCTAGTTCTGTCTGTGTCCACTATATCACTCCAAAAGAGTAAGTCAGTACTGGTATGGCGAATGTGTTGATGGCTTTCACTGTGTTTTTTCCATTCAAATGTGTTTTGAGAATGTTATTTAATCTGTTGGTGTACAGTTTTGACAGTGTTTGTTTAGTTTTCTTCTGTTCTGTGAGTCTGGCCTGCTGGAGTCCCAAATACTTGTACACTTCACCCTCTTCCATGGATTCAATAATGTCTCTATTTTCAAGAGTGAAGTCTCCTTTCTTTAGGACTCCCTTTTCTATGTGGAATGTTTTGCATTTGTCTAGGCCAAACTTCATGCAGATGTCTTTTGAAAATGTGTGCGTGATTTGTAACAGCTGTTGTAATTGTAATTTGTTTTTATGTTGAGGCGTACAGTCTAATTATTATTATTTTATTTGAAATATAGCTTTATTTAATGATTTTTATTGTATATTACTATTATTTATTTACTAGTGATTTCTGAAATGATAAAAAAATTTTTTTTTTCCCTCCTGAAGTCTGATATAGCTTCTTCTGTAACAGGAGAACCTGAAAAAAGCATTCTTTGTAGCAAGCTTTGCAGGAAATCTCGATATTTAGAACATGAAGTCTTTAATAGGTATAATTAATTATATTCTATTATTTCTAGACTTAACCCTCCTATGACTTGTGTTTAGAAATGTGTTACAAAAACCAATTACAATTTTTTCACAATATAAAATTAATATACAGGTAGTTCTCAATTTAAAACTTTCTTGAATTATGACTAACTCATAGATATAACTCTGATTTTTTAAAAAAAAAAAAAAAAAAAAAATTGTTCAATGCAATTGATCTGGGTTCAAATTCCTGAGCATTGATCAGATTATATAGAAAGCAATCCTTTCTGTGTTTGTTCTTGTATTTTGTGTTTTAAATTAATTTTGATAGTTAATTTCTCAATGAATTGGTAGAAGGCTATTCATAAATTTTGGTCTTTTCTGACAATATATGATGGCAGGGTTTGGTTCTAACCGCATTGTAAATTGAGGACTACTTGTACATTTAAAAATTCAATGTTATTAGTTTCTCAGTTATATATAAGTTATTTCACAGAAGTATTCAAACTAATTCACTATTGAAATAATATAATGAAATCATGTTGAAAGGAACATGGAGTCACAAATGTTTATTATTTGTAATATTTATCAGTTTAAAAATTTGTATTATCATCAAAAGAATTTTTAAACATCATATTTAAAAAGAGATTAATTTTGTTGTCTACTTTCCATTTACAATTATTTTGTTGTTGTTTATAATTGTTTTAAAGCATTAAGCAATTTTTTTACATTAAAGGATTCTATGAACATAGATTTTTTTTTCTTTTTAATATGGAATTCATCATTAATTACAGGAAGATGACATTTTTAATATTTCATAGAAACATAAATTCAAGATTATAAGAAGATTAAGTAAATTTAAATTATTTATATTTAATATTTTTTTCTAGTTACCATTCAGAAAGCAGAATTGTTCGCTATATGAAAATTTTAGAAAATAAAGACATTTCACTTGTGCATTCAATGATACCATTGGTAAGATTTAATTCTGATTATAAGATTTGAATATAAAAATATGTTTGTTATTCAGTCATTTATTTATAGGGATCTTGCACAATGAAATTAAATAGTACTACAGAAATGATGGTAAGAAATAAATTTTCAAAAATAAATGATTTTAAATACTTTTTAGTCACAATTTAAATTTATAGCCATGTTCATGGAGAAATTTCTCAGAAATTCATCCATTTGTGCCATTAGACCAAGCTCAGGGTTATCAAGAACTTTTTGAAGAATTAGAAAATGATTTGTGTGAGATAACAGGTTATAATAAAATATCATTCCAACCAAATAGGTATGATTTTCTTTTATAGCTGAATTTTTATATTATAAAACAGAACTTGAAATTATTAACATTTTTTATTTAGTGGTGCACAAGGTGAATATGCTGGTCTAAGAGCAATAATGTCATATCTTAAAGCAAAAGGAGAAGGACACAGAAATGTAAGGTTTTTATCATAATAAAATTAATTATTGAAAAATAAATAATAAATAAATTTAATTTGATTTTAGATTTGTCTTATACCTGTTTCTGCTCATGGTACAAATCCTGCTAGTGCACAAATGGCAGGCATGACTATTGAACCTATAAATATTACAAAGGAAGGAAGCATAGATTTAGTTCAATTAAAAGAAAAGGTATGGCAAAATAATCTTTGAATATCATAATTTTTTTTATACATTCACTTTATCATATGTTGAACTAATTTTTATACATTTGAGCTTTAAATCTTTGTAGTAAAAAAACAAAAACTCAAATATTTTTATAAAATAATGTTACCAACAGAAGTTGTAAATTTTTTATTGAATTGTTAGAGTATAATCATTGTTCAGTTTATATCTTCTATAGCAAAAACATATTATAGACAAACTCTTTTTCATTTCTATGATTTGAATCTGTTAAATATGTTTCTATATCACATAATTCAATTTTTTCCTTAATAATATAATGTTTTAAATTTATTCAAAGTGTTTGATTATTTATTTATTTATTTATTTATACATAAATAAATAAATAAATAATCAATTATAAGCATTAATAAAACAGACCTGTAAAATTAAGGGTCATAAAAGCTTTTTGAAAAATGTATGCTGGTTTTATAGGAATTCTATTTTTTCTTATGGGGTTCAAAATGCAAAAATGATCTCAGATTTATTCTATTACAATTTTTTGTAACTTTTTTGGCATTTTTATGTTGTAATATATGATTGAATGAAATAGTAATGAAAAATTATCACATGAAACTTATTTCATGGCCAGTTTTGAATATATTTATTTACAAAAACTACAAAACTTTATTTATATCTTAGCCATAATAGTCTTTATAATCCCTGTTTTATTTTGCCAGCAAGTTTTGCATCTGTTGCTTTCTTTTTGTGCTCTTTTTGGGTTTTCTCAAAATAGCATATAGCAATAATCTCTCATAATATTAATGTTCCACCAATTGGAGTTTCTCTCTTACATCTCCTTAATGTCTTGGAGACATTCTCACTGTTGTGTGTGTGTGTGTGTGTGTGTGTGTGTGTGTGTGTGTGTGTGTGTGTGTATTCATAATTTAGATAATATATGTAAATTATATTAATTAAAAAGTAATTATAAAAAGTTTTGGATATTTAAAATTTCTGTTAATTCTAACATTAGTTTGTATTTAATAGGAATAAATTTTGTATTGATTTTAAAATTTGAGACAAAAATTTTTGTAATAGAAATGACTACAATTTGAATATCTAATGAAAAATTTTTATTAATAATATATAAATTTTACAAGATACATTCTAAAATTTATTATACTGCTTAGTTTCCAATGAAATAAATACTGTGATACATGTATTTATTTATGTATATATTGTAAATGATTGTAAACATTTATTTATTTTCATTTGCATTAAAAACATTGATCTTAATTCATTTTTCAATTCATTAATTTTATTATTTTATTTAATGATTACTTAGTTTATTTAAAATAATAAAACTTTTAATTGGCTTGTAGATACTCATCATCATGCTTAATGGAATAATATTAAGATGCAATAAATGATAAGCAATGATTTAATGATACAAAAAAGATGACATTTTATTATAATAGAATTTCATTAGCAATTTTGTATTTTTAACTAGGTAAAATATTTTAAGGATAAATTGGCTTGTATAATGATAACTTATCCATCTACAAATGGAATATTTGAAGAGGGTATAAGGTAAAAAAATTTTGAATACTATGTTAATTTATATATAAACTTGTAAATTTATAATGAAAAAAATTACCCTTCATAAAGAGATATATGTGATTTGATTCATCAAAATGGAGGACAAGTATATTTAGATGGTGCTAATATGAATGCTCAGGTAGGATTATGTCGACCAGGTGATTATGGATCTGATGTATCTCATCTTAATCTACATAAGACATTCTGTATTCCACATGGAGGAGGAGGACCAGGAATGGGTCCAATTGGAGTGTACGTAAATAATAATTTAAAATTAAATGAATATTGCATAAATAATAAATGTAAAAAATTTTAGGAAATCTCATCTTATTCCATTTCTGCCATCTCATCCTGTGGTAGATCCATTATCTGGAATGAAGTCTGCACAATCCTTTGGTGTAGTAAGTGCAGCTCCTTGGGGATCATCTGCCATTCTTCCTATATCTTGGGTTTATATTAAATTGATGGGTGCTAAAGGTCTTCGTCATGCTACTGAAGTTGCCATATTAAATGCCAATTATATGAGCAGAAGGTTAGAAAATCATTTCAAAATTTTGTTTAAAGGACAAAAAGGTTAATATTTTTGTTTTCCAATGTAGTTTAATTTTGCTAAATAACAATTTTTGACTATTTTAAATTATTATAATAGGAATGGTAGCTCATGAATTCATTATTGATGTAAGAGATTTTAAAAAAACTGCAAATGTTGAAGCTATGGATATTGCTAAGAGGTTACAGGATTATGGTAATTGAATATTTTAAATCAGATTCTTATTTTTAGATTATACTTTATACAAAATTAATTTGTTTTATAGGTTTCCATGCACCAACAGTATCTTGGCCAGTTAATGGAACATTAATGATTGAGCCAACTGAATCAGAAGATAAAGTAGAATTAGATCATTTTTGTGAAGCCTTAATATGTAAGTTATCATTCAATAAAACATTGTCATTTTTAAAAAAAATGAAAGAGAAAGAATGATGATAATTAAAATTTCATATTTAAATTTTAATAGTTATTTAGAAATAATGTTTCAATAGGGATTACACATTCATCAATTTTTAGAACTCAACTATAAAAAGTCAATTTTAAACATTTGTATTATAATTTTTAAATAAAATTAATAATTTTATTTAAAAGTTTAAAGTCTAATTAAAATCTGAAATGATATTGAAACCTAATAGAACTATAATAATATATCTCCTTTTTAACAAATTCTCTTATCAAAATTTAAATTTCATACACTTTCTTGAATTTTTCACAATATTTATAATGAAATAAAATTGCTAATTAGAAAGGAAACTATAGTTAAAAAACACATCATATATTATAAATATCAAAAAAATTTTTTGAATTCATATTCTAAAGTTTAAATTTATACCATGAATTGAATTAGAAAGTATATTTGCTAATAATAGAAATAGAGACAAAATACAGTTTTTGCCTATAGAAATTAAAACATTTGTTAATAATAGGATAAAATATATCAACTTTTGGGAGATTTGGCTAAAATAAAATCTTTATATATTTTTTATATTTATATCTAAGTTATTTCCATATTATAAAATTAACTTCATATTCAGTTAACTATTTTTTAGAAATTTTTTATTCCAACTCCTAAAACAAAATGGATAATTGATTTTTATTTCTTAATGAACTATGCAATATTCCACATGGCAAATAATTCCTAATATACAGTATGTACAGATCAATATTTTTATTTTCTGATTAATCAATTAACTTAAATAAATATGAATTTTTATATAAAAAATTATACAAAATAAGATGTAAAAATTTACAGCAAATATTAATATGTTAAAATACTCCAATATGATGATAAATATTAATTGATGATGGGCTTTCTAATACATCTAGTTCTCATAGTTTCTCCAGTTTCATAATTAGATAGTTAATGGAAATGACTGCATGATTTGAGAACATGTAATTAGGAACTTTTTAATGTTTTTTTCAGTGTAGTGTATTCCAAAAAATTCTTGCACTTATTAAGGTTACATTTATTCATCCCACTAGAGGTCATGTCATGTCTATCAGACAAAGATATCTTCATTGGAATTTCTCCCTCATTTAAGTTCATACAGGTCATCCTCACACTAAAATATAAAAAAATTGCTAAAAATTAATAAATCAAAGGTGATAGAGAAGTGCAAAAATATACATAAGCATGTTATCTTGTTCCCATTATACATACAGTATCATATCAATGCTATGAAAGAATAAATCAGCAATATTGAATCATTATTATTTATTTTACTTAAAAGTTTGTTTGAATTCTGATCATGCTGAACCAGTATTTTTTAAGCATTATGCTTGTATGATCATGGCTCAGTTCATCTTCTATTCTGTGATTTCTATGCATAAAATTTGAATATACTATATATTATCTTTTGAATACAATATTTGATTTTGCAATTTACTTTACATATGATAATTTTCAATTATTTTCCAATTTAAACTCAGTCCAGTAAACAGCACCATATGCAAGTAATAACAACAGTTTTTTATTTGTAAAAAGTTTTTGGACCTAAGATTGGTCCCTCATCAGTACATGCATACGACTGAAGAACTTAGTAACGTAAGATTAAGTTCTTCGGTCATATGCATGTACTGATGAGGGACCAATCTTAGGTCCGAAAATGTTTTACAAATAAAACTGTTGTTATTACTTGCATATGGTGCTGTTTACTGGACTGAGTTTGATAACAAGCAAGTTAAGTTACCTCAAAGTTTGATACTTTCCAAATTGCATGTCAATGAAGATTTGAGAAATATCTTTTGAGAGATGGAATATTTTCTTCAAACATGTATTTCTAAGAAAATATAGTGCATAACATATAAAAAATAGGTGTATTTAAACATTGGAAAATTAGTTAATACAAGAAATCCTTGACTTATGACAGTCTGAGTTATATATGACTTATGAGTTATTCTTGACTTATGATGTGTATTACAATAGTGATTTTATTTGACAAAAATCCATATTTAAGACTGCCCCCATCAATGATTTGCAATGATGGTGGCTAGGATAGTCAAGTAGTCACCAGGATGGAAATATGCAGGATTTCTTTTAGATGTCCAGGTCCTTTTTTCCCATCTTATTCTTCACTTGATTAGCCACACTACTGATAATGTTCATAATAGACCATTATTATTAGGATGCTCAGCCATTTAATACTTAATAAGAAGAAGAAAGAGCCATATAAATAATAAAAAATGACAATCATACTGGTCTTCAATGTTTTTTTATAAAAGTTAAATGATTTCATTTCATTTGAAAAATGTTTTTTGAAATATATGCAATAAATCATATAAAATTAATTTAATTCACTTATCCAAATATGATTTCAGACCAGCCTATGATGGAGAAATTGAATTCTGATTCTATCTTGTAATAAATTTTCAAATGGCTTCTGCTGAGTGTTGATTTACTGATTATAAAGTCCTGCTACTCTATCTAATAGTTCTTAGTTGGCCTTGAGTGGATTTCCATTATGTAGTAATTAGCCAATGATTGGTATGTGGCATTAAAAAAATAACTGAAAATTTTTGCTAGAAACTTTGTCAGATTAGTTTGAATTAAGCTACTGAATCATATGGAATACTTTTTGGCAATAATCTCTCTTAGACTCCATCACAGGTTGATCAACATAAATGTGTGATGAACTGGAATATTGAAGGATGGGATTCAGTATCCAGGTCCTTCTGAAAAACTAAATGTTTAAGACTGGAATTGAACTCTGATCTTATAATAGTTGAACAATTGCTTTACCATGCATCCAATGCTAAAAACTTAGACATATGATTTGTAATTTACCATATAAAAACAAAAATGGAATGTATATATTCTTTTTTTACCTTTGTAGAGCTGATGGCATGGGATACAATACATATTCTTCTCATTATAAAGAATAAATAGCATTTATTCAACATTATTATACTCTGCTATTTTTTTACAAGTATATTGAATATTCTGGTGATTGGGGGAAATATAACATTATGGAAAATTGTGTTCTGAGTAATGACTGAAATTTTTGAATGCAACCCCGTATGTAAGTTAGTAACCTTCTATAATGTTGACTACTAATTTCAATACAAATTAGTTGTTTATAATTGTTAAATTAATAAGTCTGTATACAAAGAATTTTCTTCTAGAAAAATCATCACATGTCATAACATTTAAATTAATCATAATGAAGATGGAAATATTGCTTTTTAATTTTTTCTATTAATGACATTTAGTGGTAGTTAACAAAGTCAATTACTTTCATTGTAATAACAATAATTATTTTTTTTAATCTAATAGTTAATTTTTTTCTTAAATATTTATTTCATTTATTACTAAAATTTTTTATTGAATCATTTTCATTTATTTTAATTAATGCATTGTAGATAAGAAAAAATTTTTTATTTATTTTTTTTAATATGAAGTTATATGAATTTTTTTGGCAAAATATGATCTCAAAGGATTTTTAATTAGCATATAATTTATACTGTAAAAAATATAGTTTTTAGGTTAATTAACAAAAGACTTTTTATCATCAGGTTGTGATGAATTGCAGATTTATTATAATCACTATTTTAAATTATTTGTTCCTTCTTACAATTATATTGAACAATTGACCTTTTTTTTTTTATAATACTGTATTCGAAATTTTCTAGCATCGATGGCTTCAATAGTATATTATTAATTTTTTGACTGACAACAAAAACTTTGTTTAACTTTCTCAAATTTTTTTTATTGATGGACATGGTAAATAATCTCTTCCTTAATGATGAACTGTGATTATCCATGTCTTACATTCAAACTAGTCTCCATCATAATTCAAAAATAATGGCATTGAAATAAATAAACAAAACTTACTGCAAGATCATCTATTGCTGGAATAACTACTTGATAAGTATCTAATTTTTGTTGATTTGAAAACAAAGAGAAAACTCTTAGTATACAAACTATGATTTCATATTTTAATTATTAAAATTCTAAACTATCATTACTATCTATTATTATTTTGAAGTAAAATTATAAAATTTCTGGTTCAAACTTTTTACATATAAAGGATATTTTTTTAACATCATTTTCTTTTTGTTTGATTATTAAATGGTGAATATGAGACCAACACATCATATTACAGATCATTTTGAACAAAATTATCAAGAAATAAAACTTTATCTATTGTCATATTAACTTGAAGATCATTTGCTTAATTAAGTTGAGAGTATTTCTAGTTCTAATTATTACAGGTATTATTTAATGAGAGCAGTTGTTTTAAAACATCATAGTTTAATCATTAAAATTACAGAATATTAATCTATCTTTTTGATTAATAAATTTCAAATTTATTATTTAATTTTAAGACATGTTCAAGATTATAGATGATGATGATGATGATGATGATGATTATGCATAATATATATATATTATTATTATTATTAAATTCTATGATCATTAGAAATATAAAACTATATATATATATATATATATATATTTTTTTAAACCAAAATTTAAAAAAATTTTTAAAAAATATTTTACTTTTTTAAAAAGCCATTCACGGAGAAATAAGAGATATTGAAAAAGGACATTTAGATAAAAAAGTTAATCCACTTAAGGTAGGTTTGACTTTAAATTTATTATGTTAATTAGCATCTCAAATTTCATTTTAAATATTTTTAGATGGCACCTCATACCCAGAGAGTTATTTGCTCTTCAAAGTGGGATAGACCTTATTCAAGGGAGATGGCAGCATTCCCTGCAGTAAGCTTTTCTCACATACGGTAATTATAATTGTAAGTTTATTATGATTTCTTAATTGAATTTTATATATATTAGAGTTTTGTTACACCTGAAAGAAAAATGTGGCCAATGGTTTGTCGTATTGATGATATTTATGGTGACACAAATCTCTTTTGTACTTGTCCACCAATGGAAGCTTTTAAATCAGCTATGATATAAATTTGATATATTTTAAATAATTATGACTATATTGTAAATATTGATGTGTGAATAATTATACCATGTAAAATAAATTTTTAAGAGCATTAAATTTAATATTTTTATATATGATTCTGTTTTTTATTAATTTCAAAGATAGATGTTGAGTTTAATTTTTTTGAAACAACATAATTTTGGAAATGCTATTTAAAACAATCCTGTATTAAATAAAATTTTGATTTTTATTATAAAACTAATGGATTTACTTTTATAATAAATATAGTTAACTTAATGATTTTTATGTAAATTATAATTCCTAGATCTTTTTTAAAACTACGATTGAATAATGAAACATAAATCAAATTTTTTTATTATAATATTTCTATAAGTTTAGAAAGAGTACTTATAGAATTTTTGATATACTATACTTAATTGCTCTGTGAACACAATTTTTTGCACTTGTGGAGATCCAGAATTCAGATCGGATGCAAGGTGTCCCCCCACCTCATTGAAAATTACAAAAGGAATTTGACGGAGTGACACCTTCAAAATAAAACAAATATAAATATATCATACTATCCGGCTTGGAGAACCTTGTCTCCACAACATAACGATATAAAATATATGATTTCTTTTATTATCATCAAATAGAACTGCATTAAATGCATGTGTCTCAAAAGACAAATAAAAAAGAAGAAAACAAGACTTATCTTCCCCAGGAAAAAGATGGAAAAGTAAAAAAAAAATAAGTTTTATCCGGGACAGAGATAGACTAACACAAGTAAGTCAGTCTGCTCTGAAACTCTGAATAGAAAGTGGGGAAAATGTAGCAGAGAAGGATGATTCCATTTCCTGTCCCGTAGGTGGATGTCCGACAAGGGCTAGGGAAAGAAAAAGTATATTTCTTTTTTTTTTCTCTCTCTCTCTCTCTGATATGATCTCTTGTCAAATAGCTCTCTCGAAGGAAATATGTTAATATGTTTTATTTCCTCTTTATTTTAAATAAATATGTGTGTGTTTTATATGCGTTTCCGAATCAATTCTCCTAACCTGGATTACTCGCTACCCTTATTCAAAAATACCCTAAAATTTATCAATAGACATTTTTATATCGGCCATCCGCTCGAACCTCACACTGGTGTCAGTAGACATTATCGTATGATAAGACTCCCGAGACACCAGTCTATATCTTACACATTTTTTTTCCCCCTACATGATTTTAACTTCATTTTCCACCCTATGGTAAGCATGGCCATTTCTCACCGTGGGGTGCTCACAGCCTCACATTCCTAGTGAAAGCTAACCCTCAGGCAGAGGATAGAGTTCAATAAGTCTTTCTAATTATTGAATTAATTCCCTGAAAAAACTGGAGATATGGGATCCCAGAATCAAACCCAACTCTATAGTGGAATCACGGCATACTTCCGCTATAGCCATCTGATTGATATAGTTTGCATTGTAATGCTCTTTGCAATTATTTAGAATCGTCCTAATTGATTTATAAATTCTATTCAATAGTGTTCAGTTAAAATTAAAATTTTTGTTGTTTCTTTCGGTCATATTATGATCGAATCTCGTCCCCTGAATGCATAAAAAAAAAACAGTTGAGACATGCAGGCCCTTATACTATGTGGAGAGCCTTATGGATCCCAGTGATGCAGTGTGGTAACTTCCGCCATGAAATGATCTTGTTAAATAAATCGGTTTTCGAAGCCACAGAGTTATAAGGAGAGTATATTCGTACTCTTCCTCATAGAAAATTGAAATTTAATTAAACTGACAACTATAATATATAGGATACTACAGTGGTTCCCAAAATGTACGCCATGGCGCCCTGGGGAACTTCGGCTTCCTTATAGGAACGCTACGAAATAGAATATTTTAACAAATATTATAAAATTTTATAATTTCTAATACATTTCTGATAATTGGCACCTTATCTGAAATTCTAACAAATCTGTATTCGCTAGAATTTGAGATAGGACGCCTCGGGAAAACATGATTCGACAAGGGCGTCGAGAATCGAAAAAGTTTGGGAACCATTGGGATAGTGTGTAAATACTATGATTGAACTAATATCTCTTGCATTTGACTTTTTATGCTACAATGCAATTTTTTGTTGCATTCTATCGCGTCTGTTGCACAGAATTCAAAAAATTTCATCTTGAAAGATTTTTTTCAAGGTTCTTCGTATTACAATACGAAAACAGCAAGACAAATACAGATGTAGATTAGTCTAAAATGTTTAAATCGATGATATTTGTAGATTAGATTTAATTAAGCTGCCATATCGTAGATGAAATATATCTGGCGACAGACACTTAAGATCCCATCACAAACTGGCCAACATACATAACGGAATCAACCAAAAGGTTGAAAGATGGAGTTCAACGCCGGGTTTAGATCCCTTAGAAAAATTGTATGTAGGTACCGGAATTAAACCTAGCAAAGATAGTAAGCCACGTGGCGATCCAGCCTACCTTTTCATTTTGGTGATAAATTACTGATGAAATACTAGTTTTAGTGCAATTGGTCACCGAAACCAAGGTAGAAACGTATTCTGGTGGATCAAGGTCTGATATCAAATCCTTAACTTTATATTGTTTTTAGATTGAGCATCCCGCTGTTAATCCTCATCATTCACTATCTCACCTAACCTCATCATATCTTGGCTATACTAATTACGGGTTCAGATAGGATGGTAAAAGATCGGGATCTAAGATTGAGGAAACTACTGTTAAAAAATTATGAAATTTAGACTCTGAATCGAATGCTGCTCATCCAGATGTAAATTGGGCACGCTTCCAGGTTTTTTCTATGTAGTTTTATGCCGCTTTCCATCGTATAGGTACTAAGCAGCGAGGCATTCCAATTTCCACCACGGGCTGCCCACACCCCTGGTGGGTCGGCCGTTAGGTTCAGGATGGAAGTTGGATTTTTTCAGGAGGGGGTCGAGTCCGGATCCCTCCTGAAAAATCTGGAGGTGTAAAATTCGGGAAGAAAACTCGGATCCTCCAGGGTAAAGCACGACAGTCTTTCATCGTGGCCATCCGGTCGATACGTTTCCAGATTGGCATCGTAGCTCATTGCACTAAAATTGATCATTATTGTCAAGTTGTTCCTAAAATAAATATCGAATAATAAACATTTTTAGATTAAAATTTTGATGATTAACATTCTAATTCACTCTTTAGTCATTTTTTTGCATTTTTACGCCCCTTCCAACCAGGGAGATTATTAAGGGGCGGGCCAGTTCCAACCACGAACTGCATCCACAACCATGGAGAGGGACCGGATGGTGAAGACGGAGATCGCCGGATCAGGCTCAGAACACGAAAAAACTTTTCAGGAGATGCCGAACTCGGATCCTCCTGCGTGCCAGGCTAACGCATTACCACTCGGCCATCGTTGGCCAGGCAACGAAATCTCAATATCACCCCTCGTTGGTCATATTGAGATTTTCTAGTTATATGGATAATATAGAAGCAAGTACTGTATAGAAGAGATCTTTCAAGATGAAATTTTTTGAATTCATTGAATTCAGCAGATCTGCTGGGCCGATATGCTAAACTAATATTAAAATAATATCACTTTTGCATTTAATTTAAGGAACATTAAGGGTGAATTATTATTTCTGAACTTCCTCTCATTGCTCTATTCAATTAATCTCAAAAACTAGACTATTTAGTATTTTCAATGATATTAAAAAAAAATATTTTTGTCTTAATATTAAATTGCATTTATAAAATTTTATAAACTTTATATGAAATTATAATAGTTATATTAAACTTACTATTTTTATTAATACTGAATAGTATATGTTCAGTTCAACAATGGTTCAGTTTTAATCATAGGTTTAATAACTCGAAGCCATAGATATGTATATCGGTGCTCGAAGCGCCCTGTAACGGTTATATTATGAACAATTATATTAATTCGTGAGACGAAAAGTGCGTCTCAAATTTGAGTAAAATATTTATTTATTTCAAACGAGATAGATATTTTCTATTTAAATAGTTGAAATATTCGCTAAGAGTGTACAAGAACACGTGTAATGTATTTAAAAATTATATTTATCAGAAAATAAGGCTTCCTTTATTAAGCATGTCGTCCACAGGTGCTCTTAGTAGTGACAGTTCGCAAGATGCTGCTGCTGCTGTTTCTGCTTCCATTTCCGGTAATTTAAAAATTTGAATATTTTTCTATATAAAATTACCAACATACTGATATATGTTTTAAATACGCAGTTTGAATGATCTGAATATATATACTAATTATATTGCATTTGATAGGAAATAATAATTGTATTAATTATTTAGACATTTCTGATTCTTGAACAAGAATCTAGGTACGAAAGGAATAAAATCTCAAAGGAAATTCGACCCCTTTTATTTCAGCCCTTAACTGAAGACTTTCGAAGGCAGTGGTGAATATCCCATGTGAGACTGATCCCTTTTCAACCTATAGATTTATTATCACATTTTTTTAATTGTTTTTCTACAGAATTTTTACAGGTATTCAAATAATTTAAATTATTTTAAATATATCTTACCATTCCAAATTGAATTTAATCAGTTTTTAAATAAACTACGACTTATCTTTACGAAATTATGTAATTTTTTTACTTTTGGCAATTTATCTATTCCTAAGTTTGGCAGAATTTCAAATCATTAAGGTTTTGTATTATTTTATATACAAAACATTTTATTAATTGTCTTATATTTATTTATTTGCCACATTAAATAGTAATAATCAAATAGAGAATGATGAAAGTCATCTTTGTCAATCAGTCCAAAAAATTTAAATACAGTGTATATTGTTTACTTCATTACACATCAAGTAAAATATGCAAAAATTCATACATCATTGAAAATATTATCCATGTTGATTTTCATAATTCCCTATTTTATTATTATTATTATTATTATTATTATTATTATTATTATTTTTATTCAGTTTGGAAAATGAATGAATATTGAGACAATTAATAGAATATTTTGTATATAAAACAATACAAAAGCCTAATAAATTGAAATTCTATCAAGCTTAGATAAATTGTCAGAAATAAAAAAAATTACACAACTTTATAAAGGTAAGTCATAACTTATTTAAACTGACTGCATTCAATTTGGAATGATAGGATACATCTAAAATCATTTAAATTATTTGATTATCTGTAAAAATATGCAGAAAAACCTATAAAAACATGATTTGAAATCCCCATAACTTGAAAGTCCCATGTAGGATCCTCATCCCTATATGGGACCTTCATAATTGAACTCACAAGGAGAGGGTGCGAGGGCCGGAAAACGGATTGGAACGAAACTTATTTCTGTAATAGCTCTTGATTAGTAG
>WUQG02404415.1:0-17068 GCA_011317285.2 Androctonus mauritanicus | reverse complement strand
ACTACACAAAAGCCTCAAAACACTAGATTTACACCCCAAGACATACATAACACTACAAAAGGCATCACTACTCAATATCAGTACATGTAACATAATAAGAAAGTTTCTCAGCACCGACACAGACAATTAGTTAAAACACAACTAAAACATCTCCAGTTTCTATGTCTTGACTCTTGTCCGACATAGCACTTTGCTTCGGAATAGTTCCGTGCTCACACGATACACAACAAAATAATAATAATTAATAATAATAAAAAATAATAATAATAATAAAAAATAAAAAAAAAAAAAAAAAAATAATAATAATAATAATAATAATAATAAATAAGCTGATTTTGCATATATTTTATCATCAATATTCCGAATACTAGTTTTGTCTTTCTATTCTCCAGAATTTTTGAATCATTTGAAAACATCCCGGAATTGCTAGAAACTTGGAAACTTATTGTATATTGTTAATGAGTTTTGAATATAATACAAAAAAATAGATTATGATAATCTATAAAAGGAAACGTAAATTCACATTTTTCAGGTGTTTTTTTTTTTTTTTTTAGAAAGGAACTTGCAGCTTTCTTTTGAAAGGAACTTACAGATGAATTACTTGAAAGATAATTTTTCATTTGAGACATCACTAATTTCTGGGTATTCCTTTTCCTGTCTTCTAATCATTTTATATTCGATTTCAAATATACATCCCTCAACTATTCGGTAACGCCTATTAATTTGTTCAATTGCTGCAATAAATATCTTTTAACTGAAGGATTTTGATATAATTCACTGTGAGTATAGAGTGGCTATTCAGTGCACTTTTCACAAAAATACTTTAAATTTTTATAAATATATATATTTATAAACTAATGAAGGAAACTTTTTTCGTATGCGATTTGCTGATGATATTTAAAGTATAATAAAAGATTTTAATCTGTTTGTTTTTTTATTTTAAAAATTTCATAAAAATTTATGGTCTGCTTTCTGATAGACTAGTTCTAGTTTAGTTATCAAACATTATATAATTCAATGTGTATTTGGAATGTTCACTGATCAATTTATATTAGGAATTTTAAAAATTTCTTAATTGCTTGTTTTGATTTAATGAATACTTCAAAATGTAATTTTTTGACGATGCAAATAAAACGATGAAAATTTTTGTTTTGATCATTCATTTTTGTTTTATACGTAGACAAAGTTTCGTTCAGATAATTCACGATATCACAATTTTAAATGTGCAATAGGCAGTTAGTCTTTTTAAAGATGGCGAAATAAACCATTACTTTCTATTAGATTAGATTAATTAATAAAAAAATTAAGAATTTCTTCGTTATCTTAGAGAGGTATTTTTTCGAACAAACAAAATGAAAACGGTAAGAGAACTTTTTTAAACGTTTAAAAACCGGACTGTCCGGTATAATAGGAGGCACATGGCATCTTAATTGGAAAACTTGCAGCAGTTTAACTTAAAAGGTGTTTGAGCCATTAAACATCAAACATTTTGGTTTACATTAGTCAATTCATTATTATTGTTTAACATAAGAATAACATAAGCTCGAAATTTAACTATGTGGTGCTATTATACTGATAAATAACATACTGTATATGTAATATTCAATATGGTTACGAAACATCGTTAGCTGTCTGAAACATCTTTCAGGCACATTCTGAATGTAATATACATTATACATTTAATGCATGATAGATCTTTAAGTTTTTCAATTTTAATTTTTGGAAAAATAATAGAAAATTTTCAAATATTTTAAAACAGAGATTTTATTAATTACTATATAACCAAAGAAACTAATATATCTGTAGGCTGCAAAGAACTTATCTGCTATGTTTCTTGCATATTAAAGATAATTCAAATATATTCGTTGACAGTCCGTAATTGCACGTCCTTTTCAATCCTAAAAAGTAATCTGTAATATTTATCATATTTATTATTTGCACGTTAGAACTTTAAATTAAAACAAAATTACATTATATTACTATAATTCCTGTTCGTGATGAAAAAGATTTATAAATGAATTATTGTGATCAATGTCACTTGGTGAAGCAAACTCTCATTAATTTACATCAATCTAAATGAAAAGATAAATGAATATCTATAGAATCTAAAATTTAAGCAATTAAACAAGTAAGAATGAATAAAAGATATGAATGTTACTAATAGAGGACATCCAGAGAAATTAGATAAACTAAGAACGATGCGAAAAATTATATTGATTTTCAAATATGAAAAATTTGAGTAAATTTTTAATCTTATTGAATTAATAGTGGAAACAAATTAAATATGATTGCTTCGAAAAGTAAAGTGCGATTTATAATTAGAAAAAATAGGTTTGAATGATTTTTTTTATTTATTTTATAATTTAAAAACAATTATTAAAGATAAAAAAATGCTTTAGTATAGTACAGTAATTAAATATCGTTTATGATTTTAATGAACTTATATTTCTATTTTTTATTTTTACTATGAGATATGAAAAAATCTGTCATTTGAATCTATCCATTAGGAATGCAGTTGGATGCATTCCTGCATGGATAGATTCTGCCATCGGAAGGTTACATGCTATGAATTATATTAACAGAGATATAAAAAATTATGATTTGTTTGTTTTATCAAAAAAAAAGATTTTAAAAACGAAAATAATGATTCAATTTTTTTAATTTTAAATATTTTTTAATGTAATTACAGTATAATATTCGAGAAGAAAATTTTATATTAAATTGATTGTCTATATGAAAAATTGTGGGAATAAATCTGAGAACTAATTATAACATTTTAATAAATTTAGATACAAAATATAGAATGTTTGTTTAATAGAATTATTTGTTTTTTTAATTATATTCAAACAATAGAATCATTTTGATCAATTAATATAATAGTTATTATTATAAATTTAATAAAAATAATAATAATAATAAATTCTAAAATAGCTTTTTAACATAAAATTATTGTCCTATTATATTAAAATTTAAAAGTTACTTACTTTTATAAATTATTATAAAATAAGTTTTTTTTCCTAGAAATTAAATGCAAAATAATATTCAAGATTATTATTCATAGTATTATATAAGTGATGAAGAAGTTATTAGAAAAAATTAATTTCTATAAAAACTAGAAACAGTTTGAATTCGTTTTGAAAGAATGATTTGGATTTATTCATTTTCGAAAACAGAAAAGTTAAGGAAAAAAAATTAATAATTTGGATTTGTTAATAGAAGAAATTTATTAAAACCAGGACTTGATTGTTTCTTAAATAAATGATTCCCGTTCAGGAAAACTATTTGTAATAAATAAAATTTTATTTCCTCATAAATTTATTAATAAACTATTATAAGGAAAATATTTGCTGATATGCTTAAAGAAAAAAAATTTCAAAATAAAGTACAGGTATCCCTACTATAATTCGGTAGATAGGTTCCTGAAAAACGTGTGAAACCGTGTTATGTGAGATCCAGAGCCAATACAAAAAGGAGAGATACGTTCCAAACCCTATGAAAAATAAATAACTTTCTTTGATTCCACAAAAGAAACTTCATATTTTATTAAGAATATTAATAACACGAAACACAAAGAAAGAGAAAAATATATACTGTATTATCTTTATCTTTTTTAGGGTCTTATGTATATGTAAAACAAAAGAAAAGAAAAAATATACAACCTATATAACATTCATTTTAATAATTATATCTTCTTTACCGCTGTTCATTAAAAATAAGAACGTTTTTTTTCTTTTTAACAATATCGACTTCACTTTTTGAATTTTTTTCCACATTTAAAGTTTGTATATCTTTCTGCTCTTTTTACAAAATCTGTAACCTAACCCTTTACAACCGCTAGAAAACAATCGTTCCTTAACATATATTCAAAAATATTTATGAATAAAAGTTTATCCAAGAACTGAACGTTTGGAACACAAAATACTCAATGATCGTCAATTAACTCTATTTCAAAATTAATTGAATTAACTCATTTTCAAATTGAAATCGAAAATAGACTGTATAACGTCCCTCTCACGGCCAACTAGGAAAATTACATTTATGATTAATTTTAGCAAAGTATTACATCTCAATGATGGCATTTTACGAACTTTATTGTGTTCCTAGTATGGATTTACAAAAATTAATGAAAATAATATCTTTTGTAGGAGAGTAAATGTAATTTTCTAAATATGTTAAATAAAAACAGTGTTGTAGAAGTACCGTGTTATAGGAGGGTTTCCGCAATTTTCAAATCGTGTTAGAGCGAAACCGTGTTGTAGGAAGCCGTATTATAGGAAGGATACTTGTACAATATTTTTCAATGATGTTTTAAATTAAAGAATACTTTTGTAGGATATTAATCTTGTCGAAAACAATTGAAATTACGTGTTTATTATAAAAGAACACATCTAAGTATCATAAATTGTATAAAATATTTGAATCTAACTGTAACAACTTGAGAGATCTTTAATTCGATTGTTTAGGCAGAAATAATGATTCTATTCAGCCTAATCCTTTGTCCAGAATGCATAACTGGAAGAGTTTATTCTACAGGTCATTGATTGACTGACCTAAAATGTACAAGAATTAAAAATTCAGTGCAGAGAGTAATGGGTGGATCTACGCCCACTTTTGGAGTTTATCAAGTCGAGTAATGCAAAAACATCAATGAAATGACATTCTCTATAATTGGATAAATTTTTATTTTTATAGTCAATGCTAGAATAAAACTAGAACAATTAATTGTAAACTGTTTTCATCATCGTAAGTATAATTATAATTAAAAATAATTATTTATTATAATAGCTATTTATTTTCTTAATGTCTAAAATTTTATTACTAAAGTAAACAAAACATGATTAAATGTTTTCACTTACCATATTACAATAAACATTTCCTAATTTTTATAGCTTATAAAATCTTGCATCTTCATTTAAACAGTAGATTAACATAAAGATGATTTATGGCATCACGAAGTTGACTTTTATACGAATAGGACAATAGGATTGACATGTTAATATTTGTAAGCGACCTACGACGTTAAAAGCAGTCCTATCTAGAATGACTAATTAGTTTTTGAAGATTTGATGTTATTTCTTTTAAAGAAAAATACTTTGCCTGTTAACTAACGGAAAATAAACTGTATATTTTATAAAAAAATAATAAATATTTTTATAACGAATTTTCTCTTTTTATTTATTGTTATTGTCTTATGAACTTCTCGTATTCATCATTCATTTTTTTTTTATAGTACTTTAAATGATGTGGTTTGTACGAAAGGATAATAAGCGTCGAAATTCTCGTAAACTGGTTAACAGGTGTGACAAGTTAGTTATTAAAAATTTTTATCAACTTCGTAATAAATGAATGTTTACGCTCTTGATCACGTTTTCTAGTTTATTTTTAAATCTTTTTCTTATCTAACATCAGAAAAAAAAATTTAACTACTGCATCTCAATAGATCATAGAGAGATGAAAAACAGTAATGATATTAAAAATAATTTAATAAGCATTATATTAATTTTAATTCATATTAATAACAACAAAAATTCAATAATTATTAATATGTTTGAGTTCTCAAATAATTCTCAAATAAAATGATGCTAAGATACATTTCTGTAACTCAAAATTGGTGAGAAACTCTCCCCTTTTCTGATTTTTTTTCTATAATTATTATTTAGAAATGTTAACGCATTCAGATCAAAATTTATTTTTCTGAATTGTTTTCTACATTAATTTTGACCAGAAGGACAGGGTGGGAACTTATTCTGAGAATGTTCAGACATTCACCTTTACTTCAGGGTAACAACGTACAAGATTATCCGGTCTCTCGAGGTAAAATATCTTTCACTTCCTGAATAAGCGCAGTTGACAATCTGTGACTGAAATATTGACAGAATTTCGTAAATGGGAAACATGAAAAAAATTACAGAACTGGTATCGATACTCCGGAATCTGATTAAAAACAAAACCATCGAGACGAATAAAATAAAATTTGATACATTCCTAGTAATCTGAATTAATCAAGTAGTAACAACTTTCGTAATTTTTATCTAATTTTCGTAAAGTTCAAATGATAAGTTTTATAGCAGTCCAATAGTTTTTTTAAAGTCATGGAAGATCAAATTAAGTAGACGGTATTTTAATTCAAATAAATTAAGATTTTTAAATACTTGATACATTAAAAATGGAAAAAATAAAAATAAATTTTATTTTGAGATATTCTTGACAAGGACAATCAAGAATATTTTTCAAATTGAATTTGCTAAGTTATGAACAAAAAAATTCTTTACTTTGAATTGAAAACAGAAAATAAATTAACAATAAGTAAGTAACAAAATCTGAATGGATAAAACTTTAATATTGTGCAAAATTACATCAAATTTTGATCATAATAAAATTATATATCGTAAAACTGTAATAATTGTAAAATTTGTAATTTTATAACTTATACAGTTAAAGCAAAATTAAAAAATTTCTTTATCGAAAATGAATCTCAAATGATTTGAAATTCAAAGACCAAATAATAATGAATTTACATCAAATACAACAGCTGAAAAAAAGAATAAATATAGAAATGGAAGAAAAAGTTGTTACTGAATTCATGATAATGCTAATTTACTGTTTCATAAAAAATATTGCATAAAATAAAAAAAAATTTCTGTTATATAGAAAAATATAAATGAAATTGCAAAATCATTAGATTTTATTAAATTTTTAAATTTCAATGGTAAAATGTAAATACTATTTTCTATAAAATACACTAATCAGGAATAAAGCATATCATATTTTTTTAAGAGCTAAAACTAAAGGTCTAACTTATTAAATTTGTGGAATAAATTTTATAAGACCTGTAGTTTCTTTGGAACTCATCATCATAGCATAACAAGAATTGAATTCTTATTATTCGTATTCTTCAAAAAGCATTAACATAAAAACATTTTTCATTTATTTTTAAATAACAATTTAACTTGTATTTTGATTAGTAACTTGTAAAATACGATATAATATATAGTATTTTTTATATTATAAAATAAAAATTACTTTATAATATAAAATATTATAAATTAATTTGAATAAAGTTTATAAATTACTTTATAAACTTTATTCAAATTAAATAATTATCGAATTACTTCGTTAAAATCAATCGGTAACAAAACTTTTATTATTAAAATAACGTAATGCTGTTCATAAGACTAAATAAACATATAATTTATATCAAAATCAATGTACAGTATATACTATAACAAATTTCTAAAAGTTGCGGAAATTAACAGAAAATAAAAAATATTAAAACTGTAGTCTTACTAGCCAAAATTTGTGCAATTTTCGAAAATTTTATTTTCGATAACTTTCATTTGATAACTTTCCGATCACTTAAGATGTAAATGATGTTATTAGAAATTTTTTGTACTTATTGGAGTGACCCTTTACACAATCTGAATTTAAAAAAAAGCAGAATATTTAAAATTTAAATTGTAAATTCAATTTTAAATAAAATATAAAAATTCTTTTAATTTATAATGTAATATCGTGTAATCATGAAAGAATGATGTTCAAGTTTTAAAGTATGCGTTATTTTAGTCTGTTAAAAAGTTTATATAGATGTAAACGATTTAAAATTTTGATAACACCATACCTCTTTAAACTGTTATTATTGTTTATCAAAGAACATTGTGATTTAAGATTCATGTTATGTTCTGTAAAAGGATATAAGGCCTAATTAGCATTATCCGTTAGATCCTCTTTTAAGGTCATCATAAATCTACATCATCGTTGTTTCCGCCACCTCCCACCATTCACGAATTTACAATTTTTTAACAGCGGAAGAAAAACATAACTTCCTTATTTATTGAACTTAACAAACTTTGCAATTTTATCACGCTAATGCTTTATTCAACTCCAAAACTTCTTATAACAATGGAGAAAATGTAAACAACTTTAAAAAGAATTTAAAATTCAAATATTTATAATTAATGTATAAAATTTTATTATTATAATAAATAAATCAAAATTCTCAAATAATATATTTAATAAAATTTTATTTAAAATTAATATTAAATGCCATTTAATAATTTATTAATTACGCATTTGATATAATATAACTTATTTATAAAATATTTTTATGTATGTTATACTTTATGAATTAAATAAATTTTATTAATAAATACAAGGTAATTTTTAAAAAACTAAGTTACATTAAATCATGCTATTGTGATAAATATTATAGTAATATAACTATCTATGGCGTGAATAATATTTTTAACTTTAAAGCTCAATCCTTAGACGAACGTATAAATTTTTATTAGCAATGAACTTATATAATGTCTAGGCTAGTTTATTACATGTAAAAATCAAATTAACTAAGTGTCGACATGATAATTAATTTATTGCATTAAATTATTACATTTAAATTATTCAGATTGTTAAATTTATAGTTCAATGTTACAAGATCAGTTTAAATGAAGTAATTTAATGGTTAATATTAGCTCAGTTTTAATTTTATGATATATATTTAAGAGTATGTTAAAACAGTGAAAGAGTTTAAAGATCAAAATTAGAAAATTAATAATGGTATAAATATGCAGTTCATAATTCTGTCTAAAAAGCATTATAAAGAACTAGATCATGAGATTTGATTCCGGATTCCCTAAGAAAAAAGTAAAATTTCCTTGTCACTATCTGTCGTAGTTAAAAAAAATTAATGTCTTCATACATACTGCAGCAATAATCTGGTAAAATATTTAAATGGAATAGAAAGATTAGAATTGAATCTTAATTAAGAAAATATTTTGTTTTTATAGAATAGAATACATTAATTTATCTTTTAAGTATGTACTGTTGTTTGACGTATTTTAAGCTACCTAAAAAACATCAAAAAGTCTATTCTGATAAGAGATCTTAAATGCAGTAAATTTATGCGACCGCTCTAATAGATAGAATTATTATTCTTAAAATTTGCTCAGAATATTCTTTATATACATACAAATTTTAAGAATTTAAAACCATACAACATTTTTTACATCAAATTTAAATATTAAAATTTTTTAAACTTATAACTAGTATAAATAATGTTTGTTTTCAAAATATTTCAGAATATTTATAGATTATTATAGTAAGGATTTTTGATTTTGTTTAAATAATAACTTTTTGCAATTTTCTTTTATACTTTATATATCATTTTAAGAAGTTTTAGTTAAAAATCTATATTAACTAAAAATTTAGATTTAGTATGGATAATTCAAGTATAAAAAATAAAACTAAATAAAACTGAGATATTTCAAGCACGTAATCAAATTTTTTATTTCAATAAATTGACGTCAAGTGATAAAAAAAATTCTATTTAATTTATGCTTTTATTTAATGTGACTTTTTTATATGCAAATGAATTACATATTATAAAAACAAGTATTCATTATTACAAAAAAATTTATTCACTTTACAAAAACAAGTAAGTCTATTCAATACAAAAAACGAGTATAACAAGTGATGATGATAAAAAAGCATTGTTCCTATAAATTCTTGTAAAAGTTAATTATAACATCTATCTTCTTCTGAATAATCACCTTCACCTCGACCTGCTATACATTTTTAGCAGCTCTTTTGAAAAATGCAAAAATTATATCGAACATCTTTCTTTCTACTAGTTTCCATTCTTTAACACTTCCTTTAAAATATTTAAGTATTTTTCACATTATATTCTTGCTTATTTTTTTTTTATTCGAGAAGAAAAATTGCAAGAAGACAGGATGGAGAAAAGATGGATGTGAAATAGTGAACAATGAAGATGCATTTTTTATCAAAATTGATTGATCAGAAATGTCAAGAATAATTAATAAAGAAAAATTTTTTCATAACTTGAATCGTTTTTTATTCATCTTATACAACTTATAGTAACTTTTTCCGTATTTGACGTTTGAATAAATGGCTTATGATTTTCTTATTTGTATTAGATTTTAATTTTTGCTTTTATGTACTGTACATATTATTTCTTATTTAAGTTCTTGTATTATTAAAGTAAACAAATGAATTTTATAGTGATATCAATTAAAAATTCTTATTTATTGAATAACATTATCATTGCCACTATTTATTAAACAGAAAGAGTCATGTATTTTGTTTCTTTTTCATAATTAAAAAAATATAATTTGTATGAGTCACGATCTATATGAATATCCTAATAAATATTGAATCATCGATATTCGTAGATTTATTTTATCTATTTGCACGTTGAAAAATTATAGGAAAGTTGTTTGTTGTAAAGTTTGTATTTTAAATATGCACACTAAATATATGTTATAAATAATTAACATTTTAAAATTTAGCTCAAGTAAATTTTTTCAATTTTAATTTTTTGAATGCATATTAAAGGAGTAGATATAATTTATAATGCGATAGTTTTAAACAATAAAAATATACTTAATAATAACTGAATTTTTCCATTAAATAAAATAGATTTGCAATAAAATTTAGAAGAAATTTTCTGTTTTAAAGCAACATTAAATTCCAAAAAAAAAAAAAAAATGACATACGAAACTCAAGCAATAGATATTTTTTAAAGAATAAACCAAACTGACAAAATATTTCTTCATGTTTTTCATTTTTTTACGTGTCAACTAAAAAACAATCTTAAATTTCAGTTTCATTTCACTTGAGAGGATAATAAATAGCAACCGGATATCATGAATATGATATCATACAGGAACCGTAATATAATGTTTTTCTTTTTAAAAAAAAAACAAGAAAAAAATTTTAAAGTAAGCGTTAAGAGTATTTGTATTAAAACTTTCACATCCTGTAGAGAAATATTTCACACATTTAAGAAAATTAGTTATCATCGTCATAACTTTTGAGTTTAGCGCCCTGAAATTAGCAAAGTTCACAAACTAATTCAAAAACGATTTCATGAATTCACGATTTCATGGATGTGACCTTTCCTTGCAAAAAGAGCATTCGGCAACTTATAACACATGTCAACACTAAATAAAATCTGATGTTAAGTTAACATATCAAGGAGAACGAACGTGTCTAGCTGACTGATACTATTACCAAGGTCAGCCACCTTTATAAATATTCTGCTCCTAAGAAAATTATGTGATTAAATGAAACTTTTCAAAAAAGAAATTAATAAATTAAAATAATTAAATAATCTCCAAACTTATTTTTTATTAAATTTAAAATTCAATATTTTGATGAATTAATATTGTCATGTCATAAAGAATGCTACTGTAGCAATAATTTTAATTCAACGATAACATAAATCTGTAATATTTAATATATATTGTAATTTATCTCCAATAAATAAAGCACAAGTAAATTTGTTTTTAACTTCAAACAATATCAAAAACATATGTCTACCTGATCTCGGGAAGATGTTAATATTTTCATATTATTTCTATCAATGTCAAATAAAATATATAAGATACAATCTAGATGAATGATGAAGACAATGTAGGCTTTAAATAACTTTATTAAGAAAAACGAAGGTGAGTATTTCACGGTATAACAATCTACTATCTCTGTCATCATTTCCTGGGAGTGATGATCGATTGCTGAAATCTGATACTTCTACTATTTTCAAAATCAAAAACTCGAAGTTAAAAATTCAAGTATAGAATTGTTGGGATAAATAATAATATACAGTATTTAGTTTCAGTTTATAATTATAGTTATTTAATATATCGTGACATAAGTTTATGTATAACCATTCTTAATGAAATTATTGTTTTTTTTTCCTAATTATTATTCGTGTTTCTCGAGCCTATTCGGAATTTTCTGATTGTTTAATTTTTAAAGAAATCTTTTCAAAATTATGCAAAGTAGAAATCATTTCATTCGTTGAAACTTTTTAAAAATATTAATTTAGTAAATTCATATTTGATAGCTTAAATATTAAATTAAAAAATATAGATTCAAATATAATTTAAATTTCTAATAAAGTTTTAAGAAAACTATTCATTTTTATCGTTAGCGAAAATTCTGAATAAATAATTAAATAAAATATTAAATTATTAAAATTTGGGTTTTAATACGGATATAAAATCTAATAAATTAAACAGAACAAATATATATTTAAGAGAATTAGTAATAAAAATTAAAATTGTTATAAACAGTATAAATATAAATAAGCGATATATAAGATTCCTTTTTTATAAACATATTTGATATAGTAAAAAAAATGAATAGTGTTATGATGGCATTTAACGATAGAGCATCACTATTAAATTTCATGAAAGCTTATTAATTAGTTCAAAAGTTATTATACATATATTAAAAGTTACAAATATAAAAGTTATTAAACATGCAGATGATTAAACTGATGGACAGACAAATGGTGATTTCGCAATCCACCTTTTCCTTCGGAAAATAGGCTAAGAAAACGTCATATTGAATAATATAGGATTTCGCATAATTATTTTATGTACGTTTTGTTGAATTAATAATTAAATATTTTTAATAATAATATCTAAATATTAGGAAATAAAAGAAATAGTAAATTTACATATAATACAACTGTAAACTACACAGCATACTATAAGTTATATATATATAATATTAAAATCTATCGTATATATGCTATATTGTATATATAACTTTTTACAACTAAGTGTATATATATATACACACTTAGTTGTAAAAAGTATATATACAAGTTTAAATATAAACTTATACGTTTAAATATGTTCTGTGGATATCCTATAATTACTTTTAATTCCCCTAAAACAATTTCCATTTTTATAAAATTTTCAATACCTTACAGAATAAAAAGAAGTTTAAACTAGGAAGCCGTTTCTCACTGTCATGAAAGTACATACGATTTCAGTATAGTACATAGTTCTTGAGGTCAACAACCAAACTGAAACGAAAGAAATACAAGCATGACTATCGTCGAATTTTAGCAGAAATAAACCCACCTACTGAGCAACAATTTCTTTAAAACTTGATAAAACATTAAAAAAAATTTTCTTTCTTTACATATGCCAAACGGATAACGTATAAGCACAGCATGCACAATTCGAGATCAGAATTAATAAGCTAGTTTTTAATTTTTTTTAACGATTTTGAAAACAGTATACTGAACTGTCATATTTTTAAAATTAAAACAAGATAGTCATAATGGCATCCTCTTTTTAACATCATTCACAAAAAGTTAAGTAAAAATTAAAATTTTCGAAAAAAATTTTACAGTTTTTGATTAATAAATAATATGCTACTGGATATTATATGAAAATCATAATTGTTTTTAAGAACATGAGCATAATAGTTATTATTATTGTTTTAAAAATAATAATAATTTTAGCTGAATGAAATGAAGATTAATTAAAAAATTATGTTTATGTATAAAACACTGTATAAGTTATGTCGAAAATAAAAATATATAGAAAGTTAAATATTAAAATAAAAAAAATCATTTTGGAACGTAACTTTATTTTCTTAAAAAACATTTATTGAATTGTTTGCTTTCTAATCTTTTAAAGACAGAGAGAGATCTGTTTAGATACACTAATATTTGTCAGTTTACAATATATGAAAAAAATCATAAAATTAATTTTTCCCAAAAGTTTCTCATACTTGTAAATAAGATTACAAAAAAAAAAAAAAAACACATGTCAAACGTCAAGTGGCAAAAACATTTTTAATCATAAAAAATAAACTTTTATAAAAAAAATTATACTGGAGACATTATATTACATTATTTATTTATAATTATTCTTATAAAAGTTGGTTAGCTTGGTTAATAATTGCTATCAAAGAATTACGAGACTAAATAATTCTGTATAAGATTAAATAATAAATACATGTATATTAATATATTTCAAATTAATGTTTTTGAAAGACTACTATAGTATTTTAAATTATGCAAGTATTTATATTATATATATTTGCTTATGAATTTTAAATTGAATTAATATTCATTATGGATTTTAAACACAGATCTAAAGGACTCAGAAATTCAGTTCATAAGAAATATTATGACCAATAATCAAAGCATGAGGCATGAATTCTATAGAGAAACTATAGTATCCAAGTGCAATTTCAAGGAATAAATACGCAAAAGTAGCAAATCCGATAACTTTTTGTAATATTTGAACTTTAATCTTTAGACATTGAATATTGTTATTTCTGAAGAAAAATTTTTTCCGTATATAAATAAAATATAAAAAATTTATAGAAAAATTAATATATATTATATAAAATTTTTCTAAAAGAATGATATATAGCTTAGTCCTTTTTCATATATTAATTATAATTTAAATTTTCAATTACTTAAATGTTAGACGTTGAAAAGGAGTTGAATATTCATATAGATTATTAAAAAACAGTTTCACGTCTTCAAATTGTTGAAAAAATCTATTTTATACTATAGTTGTCCGCAAACCAAATTATTGACTGTTTCTTCCTCAAATAGTTATCTGGTGCCAAACCTGCAGGTGGTTGACAAGGACGATCGATCAGATACTAGTAATTCCGCTCGAGATAGATGGAGATAACTCCGGAATCTCGAATCATGAACATTAAATAGCAATGGGGTCTAATAAATCTTGACCATTTATTTGTTGTCTTTCGTTGGAGTGTACAAGGCATTCAGCCAGGCTGATAAGTTAAATGCCTTTTTATCTGTAAAAATAATTAGGATGTCCTAGAAATTAATTTTATTATGTTTTAATGACATATTCCTATATTATATTCACAGAATGTATGATTTTATATTTATTATAAGTCATAAATTCTATCTTTTTTTAAAAGTTCGAAAATGTCTTAGACATAACATTAATGGAGTTTTAAAGATATTGTACCTAAATAGCAAGAAGTAAGTAGTAATTAATTGAATAGATGATGAAAGCAAAAATAATGATCTAGAATTCCAACATCAACATTCAGCTCATTGATTTTAGAAATAAAAAATTTTCATTATCTATATGAGTCTATAAATCATGTTCTATGAATTATAAAGATTATTTTGGACTATTTTCTTCTAAAGAAATAAATAGAATAATTGCATTGATAACTAGAGGATTATAATGATTTATTAACATTCATCTATTGAATAAATTTTATTTTTTATTGAAAGTTATTGCAAGATCTTCAATTGTTTTCAGTTGCAGAAGAATTTTTATCATACCTACTGTAAGTAATGTTGGCTAACGAAGATCCGTTGTGATAAAATTAACTGAACAACTAAAAACGTGTAGATCAGCTTACCACTAAGAATGCGAAGAATCGATTCCATACACTTCAATGGAAAACAAAAAAATACAGCATGACCATCTAATGAATAGTTGTTCCGAAAGCAACAATCAAGTTAAACTTAAGACGTACACAGCCTATGTAAATGGAAAGAAATAATGACTATTATTCATTATTACATACAAATTATTTTACATATACATAATTGAATATTGTTAAGATAAACATTAGATGCTAAAATTTAATGCATAAATCAAGCAGTATTTTAATATTGCACAAGTTAATACAAAACAATTACATTACAGTATTCATATGCTATGAATTATAATATTACATAAAATATTGATATAACAATAAAACTAAAGCTATGATCTTAAAAATTTGATATTAATCCAATTTAATGCAAAAGATAATGAGAGAAATGCAATAATAATTCATAAAAATCTTAATACTGTGATGTATCCGTGAATAAAATAAATTTATGTTTTATTTTCAGTACGTAATTCTCTGAAAAATCATTCAATTCCTGTAAAACAAATGAGAGCAGTAGCGTTCGCAGGATTTTGTCAAGGGGGGGTTTATTTTGAAATTTGTTACATTTTGTCACTGAGGGTTCCTCTAGTTTTACAAGTATTACTATACTATCTTCACCACCACTACTATTAATATTACTATATTAATTCTGCTACTTGTAACTTTCCAGTTTTCATTTATTTTCAAATAGCGCTTGTTTCAAGATATCTGTACAATGTGTTACAAAGCCCAAGGAAGGGGTTTAAACTCGGAAACCCCCCTTGCGTACACCACTGAATGTAGCCAATGTTGTTTCTGATTTATTTACATATTTGCAACATTATTTTAACTATTGTTATAAACATTTATTTAAAAATTATTCTATAATACAATAAAAATGCACACCCATTCCAATTACAATAACTGCCTTTGCAAAAACTAGAAATAGAAGACATTCCATTAAATAACATATAATAATTTAATTGTCTACATTTTTGGATGAAATTTTCAGCAATTACCTAAGAATTTTTCCAGAAACGCGAGTATAGAAGTACAGCGAAAGAAGAAGGCCAGCCCCTGCCAAGCACGAGAACACGGCGGGGGGTCGACAGTAGGGCACCCACCGAAAAATCAAGGGAGAGCCCAAACATGGCAGAAGGCATTTTTTGCACACGCGCCAGCGTCGCGTCGCGCCGCGCCGCACAACATTTTTCCGACTGCCCCAAAATGCTAAACCCCGTTTGCATCCTGTCCACCCCAAAAATAATGGGATCCCCTTTTTCAGTTTCGCCTCCAGGCGGCGTGACTGCCGCGCGAAGGGATGCGATCACGGTGGACAGGTCAGTTCAACTGTTACCGTTGATTTAATTCTGCTATAGTTGTACCAGTAATTTATTTAATAAGAAGGTGTTTGTTTATTCTTAATTGAATATATTTTAAAATTAATAATTTGTAATTTTGTATCATGTACTTTAATAATTTTATGGATTATTGAAATTTTCAATTTTATGATACTTTTCGGTAGGATTGCAGTTTTTGTAAAGCACGGCAAAAGTGGTACCGATCGATAGGGGGGTCGAGACAAGAAAATAACCCAATTGGATCGGGGGTCAAAGGTCAAACGTTTTCTAGTTACAGAGGCTGAAAGTTCACTGGCGCGCGCAAAAAGGATTGCACGCGCGCCTATTTGGCGTGGCGCTTTCGGTTGGCGTCACTGGCGCGCGCGATTTTGCGTGGTGACATTGTTGGCGGCAAAAAAAAAATATTAATTTGTAGATTTTTCTATAACCTCTCTTCTTCTTCCTTTATCCACTCCCTCCTACCTATATTGCTTTGTATATGTCACCCTACTAGGTTCTATGTTCCCTATTCTATCCTACGCTACCAA
>WUQG02404404.1:0-17068 GCA_011317285.2 Androctonus mauritanicus | reverse complement strand
GATTCTATTATTCAGTCAACAGTGTATGAATGGAATTATTAACAGTGTATGTTTTTGGGGGGCGCCAAAAAGGTGTCGTGCCCCGGGCGTCAAAAAGGTATCGTGCACCTGGCGCCAGTTATGCTCGCTACGTCACTGACTTCCAACCACACCCGTGGGGGAGAGACATATGGCAGAACGATTAGAAGGCTGTACCGTGGGTTAGTCCCTGAAGGATGAAGATAGAAGTGAGAAGGGGGAGAGGATAGGTAAGTATAGAATGATAGGTACTACCTGTAGAAGTGGGGTAGTCCACTAGCGGAAAGAAGAAGCAACCGAACTCCAGGGACCTCGGCGCCATTTATTGATCAAAAAATTTATAGACTAATTTGGCGAAGCCAACGGAATGAACACAAAAATAGCAAGATACTGAAGGGTGGTCACTGAAGAACAAAAACATTAGGATTGAGTGTAATTCAAGTTGGAGTGTGGAAGTCCTTAAAGTTAGGTCTATTCATTGTTGTTAGGATGGATAGTGTGGAGACTGAAGAAAGGTTTCGGAGGACACCTGTGGGAGAACATTGCAGAAGAATCTGTACCCACAGTGGACACTGCACAACTTTGACCAGTGAGTGGAAAGGAGAAAACATACTCTGCAGTGACACAGTACTGACCATCAACAGGATGATAATTAAAGAAGCACGGGACAGCACGAAAGGGCGAAGATGGGGAGTATTCCGAGGGCTGAAGACGTGGCACTGGCAGGAGAGTCACTAAACTGGAGGAGCACGAGGCAGTACAAGAGATGCAGAAACTGAAACTCCGTCACGATTGAAGACTCAGTTGGCGGTGAACATCGAGACAGATGGAACACTTGATAGAACAGATGGTGTAAGGGCACACTAAATATTTCAGGAAAATAATACCTCAAATATCCCACCATGGTCAAAGAGTCAAAGTAGTCACTAAATTAATCTATTTGTTTTACTTATTTTGGCCATAATATTTCATTTGGAATCCACAACCCTCATTAATTCTGTTGTGTAAATAATGATAGCTCTTTCATCACAAAGTAATGCTGTCTTTCCTCTTAATACCTGTAGTGTATTAAATAAAGGCGACTGTTTCGATTCTCTCAAATCGAATCTATTAGGAATAATATTGCACACTCGTTTTGCACAAAACCTTGTAGAAATATGGAAGCTAACAGAGAGACTATCTGAAGAAAATGACTCAAACTGAAATGTATCGAAATTTTTTTTTGTTTTCAATAAAAGTATTTCTTAATGTTTACTTTATTGTCTGATAATTATTTCTTAAAACAGAATAAAATTGATAAATTTCCCGTTTAATGCTTTAAAAAATTCATGTTTAAAAAATAACAAAAGCTTTATTATTAACAACTGTTTTTTAATAATAAACTTTTGCAATTACGTTTAATACAATTAATTTAAGAACATGTTTAAAGATAAGAACTAGGACATAAATTAAAGAAATTTATTAAAATTACTTTTTTAAGCATGTCCAAATACTACAAATCTCTTAGGGAACTTTGATTTTTGGAAAATATCTGTGGCTATCGGTTCAGCAGAAATGAGATAAGCACTTATTATAGTATTATTGTTTCCGATGCAGTAGCAATCAGAGGAAGTGGACCTCTTTTCATATCAGATGGAGACAGTAACTTGGTGTTTTTTGGGTGCTACTGCATCGGAAACACTTTCTTCTTGCTCCGTATTATCGTTTAATATTAAACGATTGCATAATGTGTTCTGCCTTTCCTTTTCGAATTTCTCAATTATTTCTTCTTCTTCACTTTCCCATTGAATGTTAGTTATCACGTACCACATACAATAAGTTCCAAAACTGTACCATTTTACCATATCAGACCTTTGCAATAATATTTTCATTAGCAAGTTCATCACGTTCAATCTTCTTATAAAAGTTTACAGAGGTAATGCTCCTGGAAAGAATTCTGTCGTCATATCTTCGAATTTCATTATTTCTCCTTCGGAAGTACTATTATTAGCTTCAGAAAACATGGTGGCTGAAGAATTCATTTTATCTCTCTTAAGATTCATTTCGATATATATTCTTTTTTAATATAAATATTAACATTAAAAATGACGAATATGCATTATTTTTGTAAACTCATCAAAAGATTATCTGATGAGCCATCAAACTGGATGTTTATGACATCTTATCTCCTCAGACTAAAGTATGTTTATCAGCCAGTAAGTTTTTTAATTAATCTCATTTTTTTAACTTAATTAATTAACTAGATGTTCCTTAATTCATCCACTCTCTTCAAACTTTTTTAAAAAGGAAGATTTTTGATTTTTAAGAAAATATTAATTCTGGACAATTCGATGACAAATATTATACGGCACTAACATTCCCTTAATTTTTCGGGTCATTCCGCCGTTGCCTACAGAGTATCGAAAAATATGAGGTCTGAGACCTCCTAACCTTGTAGGGACTTGCAGAGAAAACTCTAAAGGGGTGGTGAGAATTGCAGTGCTGCATTGTGGCAGAGACAAGGTTTGCGGAAAAGCCGCCGAAGGGGCAAAGACACTTGCAGTGCTGCATCCTTGTAGGGAGAACAGCTGCAGAGGAGCCTCCGAAGGGGCAATACTTAAACTTGCAGAGCTGTATCCACAGGAGCAAAGTGTGCAAAGCACAGCATCCACACCTAATTGTCCTGAATTAGAGAATATAATTTTCTGTGATTAATTAAAAAATCCTTTGGTAGATAATATAAACATCCTGTCTGATAACTAATAAATAATATAAACATACTGTCTGATGATTGACAGTTAATATAATCATAAAATTCTTCGGACATGTGATGAACTGCCTTACAGTGTCTCTCCAAGAGCATGAAGGAAGATTTTTGATTTTTAAGAAAATTATAATTCTGGACAATTAATTAATTAGGTGTGGATGCTGCTTTGCACACTTTGCTCCTCTGGATACAGCTCTGCAAGTTTAAGTGTTGCTCCTTTGGAGGCTTTTCTGATTTACTCCCTAAAACATATTCCGCCATCTATAGACAGAAAAGTTTGTTTTATATTTTAAATATTTTGATCATTAATTTTTTTTTTTTGGTTTCTGGATATGACTTGAAAGATAAATATCAAATTTGTCATCTATATAGAAGTCCAGCAATTAGGATTGGAAGTTTATATTAACCATTCAAGCTATTAAGTGTGTATACATTAAAGTTAGTTATCCTAGAATTCTCAGTTTATCTAAATGCAGTATCAGAGAATTAACTTCTCACAGTAAAAATATTTCAGGAAATGATGATTCAGAAACTTGTATAGAGAAAAAACTTTTATTGAAACCAGGATACATTAAGTATGTATATTGTATACAAAAAAAATTTGATAAAAGACATTAACAAATCAGAAAAAACTGATTATACTTTTATGAATTTATTTTCTAATTATTTATATCTAAAGGAATGTAAATAAGAGCATAGATTGCACTAATTTTTATAAAGGAGTCTGGGTATGATCCATTTATCCCTGTCATTCAATGCATCAACCATTCCAGTGTAGTTATGATTTCACAGGATAATCAGTTCACATTTTAGATTTTCAAGACACAATTATGTCTATTAATCCGATTATACACCAGTTCATTTTAATGTCAAGTGCATCTCGCAGTTTTATTTCCATGTTAAAATTTTATAGACACGTCAAGAAAAACAATTTTCAAAAATTTATGATCATCTGATAAATGTCGAGATTATTTCGATGGTAATCATTATCATAAATGTGGTTCTATCATCTCTATACCAATATTTATTCGCAATTTAATGAAGATACTTTTCAAGTTCACGAGTGTGAGTGTGTGCGTGTGCGTCACATTTTAAAACTGACTGATTTCAAATAAGTTGGCAATATAATATACAATACTGTACAGCAAAAATGAGATGTTTTATAATTTAAAAATTTCCCTAAAATTAATGTTAAGTGCCTTTCATTTTATATTAATTTTAAAGATACATAATATACAGCAGAATAATAATATTCTTCAAAAAAATTTATTATGTAAACTGTTGTAAAATTATTCTGTACCACGATAATCAAACAGATATCTAGCAACTAAACTGCTACCTATTAAATTATAAGAGGTTCTTATAAACCACACTATGTGATGAATAAAGATAGTTTTAAAAAGCTTCTAACATAACGGTTAATTTTAACTATAGATATTTATATATATAAAAAAACTACACCTCCCTTCTAAATATATATTGATTCTGAAAAGAACTTTAAACATATTAAATTTTTAATTATATCTAAATATAAATTAAATGAAAAATGCTGTTTTGCTTTTGTGTCCAAAGAGTTAATAAAAATTGATAATGCTTTCAATGGGGTTATGATTGGGGATGTAATACTTAACTGTACTGTTGGAGGAATTAAATATCAACAGTACTATTGATTTTTGTGAGAAACATAACAGCTTCACAGGTATTTCTCTAACAATTAACATGTGAGTTATCAACTTTCACATACAGTAGACTCTCTGTTACCTGGCCTCTATAGGACCAATCTGAAGTCGGATAAACAATGGCCAGTTAAACACATGCAAAATACCATTCATAGGTTATATATATATAATTTACAACCTATAGATTTTATGTAAGTAACATTTACTTAGATAAAAAAAATTAGTTATCTTCATCTGCCATTATGATTTAAATTCATTTTTTGGAGCAAAATCATGAAATAATGCCAATTTTTTGATAGGAATTATTTATATAGCAACTGAATTATCTTGATACTTGATATACCTTATCATAATTTCAGCCACTTATTTTCCTTCTGAATTACTATTTTTTTTTTCATTTTTATTTCTGCTCATAACTCAACAAAAATGTAATCGGTTAAAGCAAGATTGAATACGAGAGAGTCTACTACACATCAATTATTTTAAAATTTTATAAAAATGGGAAATTATACAAAAATTATAATTACAAAATTATTTAACATAACTACATTTGTCGTTTAACATGTTATAATCGTATTGCAAACAACATAGCTTCTATCCAACAGCCTCATGTTGTTATTGGTTAAAGGATGAATATTTTCCAGCAGTGCATGGTCTGGCACCTCTTTGTTCAAAGAAAATTATGATTTTAGAGAAATAAATCAGTATCATTTATATTTATAGTGTAATTCATTTAATACAGTAATTTAATGTTTGTTTAATTTGAGTTACTAGAAATCTTTAGTGCGTTATAGATACAAGATATGGCCTGCATGCATTAATGAACTGTTAAACGAGTATTAGTGTAACAAAATTTGTATTAAATGAAGATCGGATTATGAACACAGAATGCCAGAGAATCAGTTGCTAATCTGCACTTATATAAAAATCAGTGAAATATTGTAAATGTGATTCAACACATACATTGTATTTGGTAACTCGAGTTCAGAAGTGTAAATTACAATTATTTTGAACATATCTTCATAACTAGAGAAACACCTGTATTTGGTATGAAAACACGCATAAACTTAGTGAGTGGATTTTATTGAAGCTATCTCTATTGTAAATTAATAATAAAAATTTTCTTACTTTGATTAATTTGATCATATTAAATTTAATTTAAATGTTTGTGAATTGAATGAATGTAAAATTTAATCGATGTAAACTTTACTGTGATAACTAATTTTACAAAAGTGAAATCTATAGGATATATACTGATTGTGAAAAAACGAGAAATGAAACGATTAAAATAGCCCGCACTAAATAAAAAAAAAAAAAAAAAATGCAAATTCTTGATCTAGGTAAAATAAAAAATGGAATTTATTATCTACTTTAAAATATTCATTATAATGACACAACATTTTATAAATTGCTAGCTGTACTTTTATTAAAACCAAAGCATTTTAAATAAAAATGTACAGTGTGCCAAATATGAGCAATTGCTATTTCACAATGAAAATCGTGTAAAATCATTTTGACTTTTTGTACAAATTTTATCAAACTGAAACACAGTTTCTCAATGTTTATTTCTAATTTATAAACATAATCCAAAAATTCATGAAAATAGATGTCAACATTGGAAAAATATATCATCAATAAAACAACATGACTAGAATGACACACTGTAGTAATTATACATACTTCAATAATTAATTTGATAGATACTATCTTACCATATCATTAAATAAGATATTTATCAACAATTTAATGTAATTTATTGCAAAAATCTAATTTTTTTTAAAACAAATCATCAAAACTTAAAAAATAATTTAAATTTGATAATATAGTACAAACAAATTTTTATAAAGTATATTATATATCTGTGCAGCAATTTAAGATATAAAGGTATAATAACATTTTTTTTTTTTTTTTTAAATTGAAAATAAAATCATTAACAGATTGATATTAAAACAAACATCACAATGAATTCATGAAGGGGGTCGGCAATAAATGGATATCCTTCGGCAGAGCAGCTGCATACTTAATTGTTTTTATTTATTTACTTTTTTATATATTTTTTTTTTTATAATGTTCAACAGATCCTGTGAGTTTAGAGCCGGATATTCAATGTGGTATGCAAAATTTAACATCATATTTCAACACAAATATTGGCAGTTGATGGCTGTTTCTTATCCAAAACTGACTATATCTGTGTTGTTAAATATGATTTAATATTTGAACAATAACTTCAAATGATGATGATAAGAAATACAGGTTAATATTTTGAGTAGCACCATTATGGTACTATTCATTAGAAGCACATTATGATTACTCTATAATAAATGAATTTAAATGCAATAAAATCCTGAATTTATAAGCTATTAAAAATAATCTATCAAACATCAACGGAAATAATTTCTTTCCACTGGAGAAAATAATAATAATAATATCAATAATAATAATAATAATAATAATAATAATCTTTTGAAGATTATTAAAAAAATTTTATATTTTGCTAAAATATTTTAAAAACAGTGATAAAAATACAATTTTTTTTAACAAATAAACAAATATAGCTCTTGATATTTGAACCTAATGTATAAAAATTCTAAAAGAAAAATATACAATAAGTCAATGACCAGAGTAATCACTGCTCTAATGTATTTCAAAAAACAATTTTCACAGGTCAACAAATAACTGTAACCATTCAAAAATGCTGAAAATTTACAATCATCATATATCAATACCAAATTACCTTTTTTTTTTAGAATGGCAGTGTAATTATTATTTATTCCCTCCTTTCCCTTAAAATCTTAAACAACATTTTTTTTCGCTTTTCACTGCTTAATTAAAAATTAATAGCATTTTCCTACTTTTTAATTGTTTCAATACAACTGTTATAAACCACTATAACAATATCATTTTATCCTAAAACAAATCATGGACTGTTCAAAACCCAAAACCATTTCACCTTACAAATTATAAATGTATTATATATTCTGGAGTTGATAGGCAGTGATCTGTCATTATCTTATAGCAAAGGAAGCTTTTTTAGAATGACGATATTGTATACAATGTATTCGTGTATATAATTTAGTATACAAGTTTGAATACAGTAATGAAAGATTGCCTATATTTCCAATTCCCTATCAGTTTTCATATGTTTCGATGGGAGAGATGACTTTTCAACAAGTAATACAAATTCTTCAAATAACATTTTCAAATAACTAGAGATAATAAATATCTCTTTAAGAAACTAAAATAATATTGAAATGGCCTTGAATTTAAGAAACTTGGTACTAAAACAGTTCAACATTAATATTTATATATCATACAAATACCCTAACTTTTGATTCCAGAGAAATATGTTTCATAATTAGATAACAATGTAATAAAAATTCAAATTTTACTATACGTTTTTGAAACTAAAATCTTTTAGAGTGAAATGTAAGGTCTGTACCATTTCTCACTGCAATATGATCACTTTATCTTTCTAAAAGAGACATCACCGTAAGTTTTTCTTTTTTTTCAAACAAGAATAGATGAAATGGCATCATCTATCAAATCACATCTGCAATGAATGCCATATTAAGTTGGGGCCAATTTGTGAAGTACTTACAAGAATATGTACACAGGAAAAGTCTTGGCCAAACAATTTACAATTTTCTTGGTTCATCAAAGATAATCTCTCTTTTTTTTTTCACTGGGAACATGCAATTAGTGCCTAAAATCAACAACACAATATTCAAATTTCTGAAGAATGCACAAAGCTTGTACAAACATCCTTGTACTACTTCAAATTATGCAGTCTTTTTCTGTTTATTAAAAAAAAATTAATCATTTCTCTCCATCAATTGATTTTTCTGTTAATTCTTTCATTTTCTCCACGTATTCAGCAAATATATCTCGAAATCGTGACCAGGATTTTTCTGGAATGGTGACTGCTGTTCTGAAATTGCTTTTGACCTACAGAAATACAATTTGTATTATTTATTAAAAAATTTTAATTTTATATTAAAAACATTTATAATATAATTTGTTTCAAAAACATAATATTTTAAGTATATTAAAAAACACATGATTTGTTTTGGAATCAAAATTCATATTAAAAAAAAAAAAAAAAAGGAGGTTAGTCATTGCATCCTCAATCTTTAAAAATACTATAAAAGAAAAAAAGAATACTTCTGTCCTTTCTATTCTTATTCTTTTACAAAAAAAAAATTATCAAAGTATTTTGATCATTTATTTTTCAATACCATTCAATATGTTCTTCAGATTTTGAATCTTATAAAAGTATTGAGTTATATCAGATAAGATTCTAATAATAATAATAATAATAATAATAATAATAATAATAATAATAATAATAATAAAACATAGTAAGAAAGTTTCTCAGCACAGACACAGACAATTAGTTAAAATATAACTAAAATGTCTCAAGTAGCTATGTCTTGACTCTTGTCTGACATAGCACTTTGCTCCGGAATTATTCCATGCTCACACGATAAAACAACAACAACATAATAATAATCAAACACTCAAGAAATGCTTTCATACAATCTAATTTTCTTTGATAACTATTATTTTAACTTAAAATAATTATTTCTAAAATTCATAAAAATTGTTGTTTTATTTTTTAAATTCATGTTGACATTCCTTATATTTTTCTTAAAATGAGTAAATAATATAAACAATATATTATAAAGAAAGAAATTTTAATATTAGAACAATTTTAAGAAAAATAATTTTCAATGCTGGAAATTATTTTCATATTCCAAAAATTGAATGTATTTAATGTATTTGGAGTGTTTATGAAGTTCCTAATGTATCACTTAATAAAAAGTACAATATCTAAATATTTCGGCAACTTTCCTAGTTCATAATTATGTCAGAAGACTTTCTTTATAATAACCCCAAAATAAATTTTTGTTTTATTAATATATTTTACAATAAACAATAGTAACTCTGATTATTCTTACACAATTTATATGAATTTTACAGTATTTCTCCCATAAGTGCAATATAATAAATGGATCCATTAAGAAAATTTTCTGAGATATGGGATCTAAATTCACTTCTGAGCTTTCTAATCTGGAGACTGAAACCAGATAAGTGAATTAAGTGAATTATTTTATATATTATATTTGATTCCATCACAGATATTTCAAGAAACATTACTGAACTGAAACAAAATTCTAACTAAAGAAACACTGAAACTTGGCATAGCCTCTATATTGAATTATATGCTGTTTTCTTCTTATTGAATACAGGAGCTCATTGAATTATGAACAATCATACTTATGAATGTGAAATTTCATTTTCAAATTTCAAAAACTCTTCAAGAACTTTAAACATTATGATAAAAGAATGCTCTAGCAATCAATATAATGTAAAACTACACAGCTGATTAGTATATTACAGCAGTATTTGAAGATGAAAGCAATTACACTCAAAAATCTTTGCTTTATAATCAGAATTTTTCATTCAAATCTATGAAATACAAAACTTTAATTGGTCCAATTATGAAATATATAACAAAATGCAATATATAAAGTTATTTCAGTGCTTTTGGAGGCAAAATAATAGCAATACCTGAATTATGAACAAAACTTTGTATAAATTAAATTTGTAAGTCAAGGACCACATACTACATGTTAAATTCTTCCAGGATATTTTAATGCTCACCACATATTGCCTATATCCATAGTAAGTGTCAGCAGTTGGATGAAAGATGGAATTGAATGAGCAGGCCTAGACTCCTCCCAAAAAAAATTTGGATGAGGTATGGGACTTGAAATTAAATACTAATATTCCAGAACGGAAATACAGCATGGGAGACACTAGTGTTATAACTTAATGCAACAAAAATCGATAAAGTGTATTAAATTTCTATTGTTAATCAGCAACATGCACATGCAATACATATTAGATTTTCAATTTTCCGATAATAATAAAAATTTTACAATGAATATGATAATTTTGGAGGAGTCCTTTAGTTTAATTTATAAATAATATTTTTTAATCATTTATAAGTTAAACTAAAGATTAGTCTGGATTTATTGCAAAGATTTGTTATATAACAGGTAGTGTAGAAACTTATTAAATTCTTGAACAATAAAATATTTAAAATCTAAAACATATGTAAATATAACTTAAATATAAGTTAAAGTACAATAATTTATTGGGCTAAATGAATAACAAGTATTATTATTTTTTACCTGCAAAATTTAAAACATATATTTCTCTTAGTGTGAATAAAAATTAATTCAAAACTTTATACAGATGGTCTTCAATTTAAGACTACCTGTATAAAATTTGGTTTCAAATCCCACATTGTAATTTGCAAATACCGAAAATTTATGGATTTCTCACTACTAATGTTTACTAAGACACTATAGATATCCATCAGTTTGCAAACCTTCAGTTAATGAATTTTTGATTTAACAAAGAGCATACAGCTAGTTCTTGACTTACGACCACGATCGGTTCCGACAGACCGGTCGTAACACGAATTGGTCGTAAGTCGAGTAGGCTATATGTACACTGTACAGTAATGTGAATTTATAACATAAATTCACATTATCGACTTCATATTCGACTTTATGATTGTGGTCGTAAAGTCGAATGGTCGTAAGTCGCATAGGTCGTAAGTCGAGAACTACCTGTATATCTTTACCATGGTTTCTTTTTACAAAGAAAATATTTGATCACTGATCAATTATCCACTATAACTTCGTTTAATCAATATTATTCTTGCTTATTTTCTTTACTGATCACATAGCATATATCAAATTTAATTTTTGTACCATTAATTTTAAGAACAAAATTGAATTCTATTTTCATTAGAAGATCTGACATCAAATCTGGTACTGTCATATACTGATAATATTCATATGTATATTTACTGCATTTTTTTCATAGGTTTTGCAACTATATAATGCTATTTAAGTTTATAAAATAACAATTACACATTATTTCCAAATATACAAATCTCTAATATATTTTTTATCCATATATAAATTTGAAAATGATGGCATTTTGCTATTCTATTGAAGATGCTAAATTTAATTAATGCAATGATTTAAATAAGTAAATTTTTTTTTTGTGTTTATTTGTTTTATTAAAATAATTACCACCATAAAATCTATAATTGATGAATTTTTAATAGATAGAATTAAAAGCATTAATACTAACTTCCTGAAAATTGGATTTATTTTTGCAAATATTTTAGCCGACTAGAGATTTTTGAGAATTACATAAGTCAATTTTAAGTCAATATTTGATGAAAATTTGAAAAATGTTTAATTAGTAAATAAAATCACAATGGTTGGCAAGTTTATTGTCTTATTAGGCTTATATTTGAAGTTCACTTGGCATTTAGCAGCTTTGAAATTCAAAGTTGAATGGCCACCAAGACCATTTGTCAGGTTGATTCTTCAGAAATTATTATTATTAATTTAGAATTTATTCAATCATAGACATCAAAACTCTTCAGCAAGTCTTTCTGACTAGGCTTACCAGCCACAGGTCTACTCTTGATTTATTCATTAATTTGTTTCTTAATTCAGAGATAGTGCTTATATTTGTCCAAATCAATGGTGCACCAGAAATTTAGCAAGGAGGTGCAACAAAAAAATTAAGAAATATTGAATTTTATTTGAATAAAACTAAAACACAAAAAAAATACAAAATTATGTGTTATATATTTTATTAATTATGATTGATTTATACTAATTGAATCTATTATGTAAATAATAATCACTGAACAAATATAATGCAAATATTAATAGCAGAGGTGCAGTTGCTCCCCTCCTTGGCTAGCCACTGGTCTAAATTATTTAAAATTATGTATTAAAATTCTATTATAATCAAGAATTTTTAGACAGCATTAGGATCTATTTGATTATTATTCCTTGAGTTTAGGCTTATAAATTTATAAATCTAATAAATCCTTATAGATTTTATTCTTCAGATGAAACAAAAAAAAGTTGTATTTATTTATTATGATAGTATCCAGAATAGTCTTAGATAATATTTAAAGCATACCATTATATGTTATTTTGTTTCTTAAGAAAACAGAATTATATTGCCCTATGTTTTTCTATTTCATAATTCTAAAATGAATAATTGTAAGTAATTTGAATTTTGAAATATACAATATTGTTATTATAATTATTTTTCAGTTTTTTTTCTGTAAAAAAACTTTCAATGCATTAATTATATCTCATATTGTGGTTTATAAATAATTCTGGAGAAGATGTTAAATTAAACTTGATTGTAATTATTTCCATTTGTTCAACTTCAGTATTAGTAAAAATAATAAATTATTATTTTAAGTCATGAAATCAAAAAGTTTGAAAAACTCTGAATTAATATTCAGTTTCTCTAATAATGGTGATGATAGAACAGTTTCAGATATAATTAACCGAATTCAAAAAATTGATGAATAGGTAGATTAAATTCATCAAGAAATAAAATTACATTAAAAAATGATAGTTCTTTCATTTTCAATATTTATCTGAAAAGATATTTAAAAATTTCTTTTACTTCATAAAATATTTCATATATCTTTAAATAATAAATAGGAAAAATATCTATTTTTTAATTTTTCATTCTCATATTCTAAAAATAAATGCAGTAAGTTACGACCTGCATGTAAAAGAAATGTAAAAATGTATGTGACTATTATATATAACAAAGTTATAAAAACAATATATAATTTGAATGAATACATGAATTAAAATATAGTGTCATTCTCTTAGGATTTCAAAAGTTCTCTATTATAAAAAGTTGAAAATATAATAATTTTAAATTTCTCATTAATGTTTAATTACTCAACTAAGAACAGGACATTGGCAAAATTCCAAAATTTATCTTATGTAAATGATTGTATGTTTTAAAATTAAAATGGAATAGAGGTAATTTTTAAAGAATAAGATTGATTATTGGATTATCTGGTTCTAAGAACAAGGTGTGGTATTAAATTTATATTTTTCAGCTATTTTCTTTCAATGATTCTTTTCTTATAATGAGATCGCTTTATGATAAATCAGTTTTTAATAATTATACAATAACTTTGTATTATAATAATATAGGCTTAATTATTATAATTATCAATATAGTTTAATTATAATTAAAATAATATATATCAAAATTTTTTCTTCATTACTTTTTAACTATTTTATATTAATGTGTTTTTCCTAAAAGCAAACTTTAAAATAATATGTCAAGATCGATATTGCCTGAATTGCATTTATATAAATAATTTCTATTTTGAATTTAATGACTTAAAATTTTATTTTTAAATTAAAAAAAATGAATGATGAAAATTCATATATTAGAAATATATATATTTCAAACATTTATCAAAAGAAAGATTTCGATTAAAATTATTTTGAGCTTAATGATTCAACATTTTATATAAGATTTAAATTTTATATCTTTTATCTTATATGATCAATAAATGAAACTGATGACTTTTAAAGCTTATTTTTGCTAGTAAAAATGATTGAATGAAAATAAAGATTATTAATTTATTTATTTATTTATTAATCAAAATAAATGATGAAAAATTCAAAAAACTGAAATTCAGAATTTGTTATAATAGTGTACAGTACTTTACTGCAACAATAAATCAATAATAAATTTATAAATATACATGCTTTAAATAATGAACAATCAAAAAAGAAATAGATATAATAAATCGTTCCAAAACCGAAGCACTATAACAAAAGTAGAGGGTTAGCACAGCAACTCTCTACTGCCATGCTAACCCTCTACTTCTGCTATAGTGTTTCGGTTTTGGAATGATTTGTAATAGAAAAGCAAAGTGTTTAAATCTTTTTGTTATAGATATAATATTTTAAAATTATTGAAATTACTGTGAATTAACTTATAAATACTGTACTTTTATTTATAATCAAACAGTTTATAAAGTTGAAATGAATTATTCCAAAATTTGTTTTAATGCAAATTTTATTTTAAAAAAATTGTATATCAAACTGCTTTTGATTATATAGCCATAAAAAATAATGAAATATTCATAATTAAAAATAGTATTTTAATTAAATCTTAAATAATAATATTGTTAAATCCAATGATATTAATGTGTTTTGTTCAAGGTATTAGAAATATTTGAGGAAATTGTTATCCAAGTTTTCCTAATATGTGATAATATTTTTAATGAAATTTCTTGGATAAGTGTAAATTTTTATATAAAAAATCTCTATATAATAGAGATATTGAGCAAGCCAAAATATTAAAGATTGATAACACTATTGATTATTGTGTAATTTCTTTGATCATTGCAAATCGAAGTATGTAATAATATATTTACATTACTCTATCAAATTATTGTGCACAATAGACCTGTGTTGGTCGCAGTGCTTGGGCTGTATAGGCTCCTCCCTGTCTACTACTTCTACTACTACTACTATCAAATTATTCAGACAGTTATGTGAAATAAAACAAAAGGACAATATTTCTTAAATATCCAAGCTCAATAGCAGCAGAAAAAATTAATTTCATCCAAAAAAAAATTTTTTTAGCTGAGCATGGCTTCTGCATTAGCTAAAAATGTTATTTTTGTAGTGAAATTAAAATTTTATTTTGTAATTGATAAGCTTGAATTTTTTAGAATTATTTATTTAATCGGCAGATAATTTTTTTTGTTATCAAATTAATATTGCTATTAATGTTATTTTATAATCTGAAAATTATTTCAAATAATAAAAAAAATTCATAAGAATTCAAAATAGCTGATATATCACATAGTCATAGACATTTGCAGAGGGACAAATGAGGCACTTGTACCCCTAGGATCGAGTAAAAAATTCCACAAATTATATTAAAGTGATTGAGATATGTAGCCTTACACTCTCAACCATAAGATGCTTTATCTGTCTTAAAATTTTATTATGGTCTATCTTGTTAAATTTTTATTAATTAGTAAAAATTTAAAAATATAATCATTTAGCTCTTCTGTAAAATTTTCTAAGGCTGCCCATGCACATAGTAAAATACTTATAGATTTTCAGAGAAATTTGATGACTGAATTTTATTTGTGCAACAAATAAATTGAGATAATAACAACATCCATTTTGTTTATAATAATTTTAGTTTTGTATTTGAAAGTTTACTATACTCTATTTTGCTATAATGAATAATGATAGTAGATATACAGTATACAACTAACAATCACATAGATCTAATATCTAATTTTTAAATGGAACTCCTTCATAAGTCAAGAACTATTTATATCTGTTTAATATATGTTATTCCTGATTCTTATAAATTTAATATAACACATTTCATATGAACATTATGTATTTCAAGTTGTTGAGCTCATGAGAAACATAATCTAGACTATGGCATGGCATTCTTCCTCAATCCTGGTATGGGAGGTGGGTTATATCGCAAATCTCTATGCTATATACCCAGGACTTCAGATACCCTAGAGTACAAATTTTGGTCCAGGGGACTCAAATCTGTCAAAAGTAGACCCATTTGATGGGTCCTCTGTGACCAATTCAGTGTTCCAGAAACATGGTATGCAGCCACTTTCGCAAAGCCTTAGCCTAATGCGGTGGAGTACCATCTTTCATGAACCATGTAAGATACTCTCCAATGGCATCCAATGTCGGAATCAGCCAATCTCCCAATATTGTCAGGTACTTTTAGCTGTCCACAATTTCTTTGAAAAAATACAGACTTACGATGTGATCCTTCCAGTTGCCACATCATACTGTAAGGCACTCGGACCTCTGCTGTCTGCTGGATCATACACCAATGAGGGTTCTCTGAGACCAATAATACAGATTCTGTTTGTTAATTTTCTCATTTACATGAAAATTGGCCTTATCAGAAAATAGTATGCAGGATAGGAAGGATGCCTGCTCATCCATCCTGTCCAAGAACCACATATTTCCATCCTGCAGTCACAATCACCTTCTGATATGTGATGCAAAAGTTGCAGCTTACAACTTTTTTGGCTGCACATTTTCTTCAGAATATCATTTCATTAGGATTCATGGATGGTGGACTGGGGAACTTTCAGTTTCAGGCTGGTTCACCAGATTGATTTCTTTGGTCTGGCATAGACTTTTGCAAGTACCATTTCATGAATTTATTCATCATTGTGTGGCCTTCCTGACCAAACAAATCACAGCAGAACATATTCTCATAAATTTCTCCAACAATCTTCTCATGAGATATGGGATATTTGTTATCATTGGGGCTGTTGTCAATTGAATTCACTGGCAACTGTTCAGAGTGAATAATTTACACACCCGCACACACAGAAGTATGATTTCCACACATTCCTCCTGCAACAGTATCATTCACTGCAAAGAAATAACAAAAAACAATAAATTTTACCATCTAGCACAGCGGTTCTTAAACTTATATAGTCCGAGGACCCCTTCTTGAACAACATTTTTTTTGCGGACCCCATCCCAACCCTACGTATTGTACATCATTCTTGAGACTTAACTTCTAGCTCAATAATCTCATAGGAACTACGTTATAATAAATATTGGTAAAAATATATCGCTAGTTATTTTAATAAATGATCTTGCGCATTTATAGAGATGAACATTATTATTAGAATATAAAATAAAAAACATAAAATGAATAAAAATAGTAACAT